>JAWWMW010110246.1:0-10318 GCA_035048345.1 Echeveria elegans
ATACAATTAAAACTTGTCAAATATACGGTCACATACATTTAAATAAAGTCATATACAAATAAATACGGACAAATATGATCAAATACAAAATAATAGAAATAAATACATGTGGATGGTGTGTGGTGTAAACAAAAGTATGGGGAGGGCATTTTTGTCAAATAAAATTTTGTTTTATCTTTATCCTTATTTTGTTTTATTATCCTATGATGTTTAGCGATGAAAATCAAGCTTTAGGGACGGAATTTTTTCATGGATGTTTGTATGTTGTGGATTAAATTCTATTACTATAGTAAATACTTCTCCTCTAAAGGAGGATACTATCCAGGTAACCCAAAGGCTACGAACATCCACGACCGAGGTCTGTTTGCTCCATTGCTCAATTAACGCATCCCTAATTAAGCAAACTTTCATACTCGTGTTCGAGATTGTGTTCCATAACTGCGATATGTTCAATCAAAACTCGCATTTAGAAATATTAACATTCAACTTACGCTCTAATGACCTATGTAACACTTGCGTAAGTGTGATGTGGGCTCATACTTAGTCTTCAAACGCACAAAGATGACATCAGTATAAATGATCATAAACACGTCAAAAACGTATGTAATTGATAGAGCGTGTTTTGATGGTCACTTAGGTCCCTAATATTAGTCTTGTTTATCTAATATTACGTATAAGATTACACTTTTGGTGTCATTTTTTTTATTTTAGGGCATAAAATGAACAAAGGATGAATATGCGCTAGAACGACACAGTTAAAGAAAATATTCCTAAGAGGATTGGATTTCAGAGAAGCAAGCTAGAATATAAAGGCGCGCTACTCAGGAATGAAAAGTGCAAGCAGCAGGAAATGCGCTCGTGCCCGCGGAAACGACGAAGTCATGGTCCTAGACCTATCAGGATTAGGATTTGTCTAGAAAATGTATCTGATATCCAAATGCGATGATTCAAAGTGGGTTGGAAAGATAATTGGTTTATCTACAAGAGGACTCGAAAAGGGACGAAAGTCAGAGATAAAGCATGAAGTAGTGAAGTTGCTAAAAAGAGGGAGAAGTTTATAAGTCATACATGGAGAGTCAACCGGATTTCCTGATTTGTTGGAGATATACAAGCGAAATGACAATATTTAAACTCAAAGATGCAATATCTACAAGGGAGTTTGAGATTTGGAAAGAAGAAGATCAATATATAATGGAAAAGAAGTTTGAAGTCTACAAGGATTAGGTCAAGGCCTAGCACTATAAATAGAGTGCTAGGGCATAAGAGAACACACCTCTCATACACACAATCACTCGATGCCATTCTACACTCTCTTCACACAAAAACCTCTCAACAATCTTCAGGCGCCGATGAAATTGCACACTGGCTCTTCTCAGCCGCGCCAGGACCACAAAAGCAGGATCAACAAGCACCGCTGAGATTCTGACAAAATCATGACACACTTGTTCTTTTTCATGTTTTCTTTCTTCTTGTGTTGTTTAATTATTTATTATGATGTTGAATTTTGCAAGCATGTCGAGCTAAATTCTTAATATCGGCTAAGAGCACAAACTTGCGATAGTTAGTTTGAGACTTGCACTTTCATTATTAGAATCGTTTTATTGTTAATTCTTTTAGTTCATATTTTATGAATTCGAAGTTGTCTTTTTAAGGGAAGCTTTGACGAGCAAGCTTAAGAAGAGAATCAGAACTCTACAGTCAACTGGTTAGAGATTCCGGAAGGTGATAATCAGATGTGGCACTTGACCAAGACCTAGGGTACCTTGATGGGATTCGTGTGGATTTATTCGAGAAGGAATTAATAACGTAGGAGTTGTGCTGACTATGAGTGCGTCCGGTTAGGTACCTTGATGGGGAGTAAGGGTGAAACAGACTTAATAAAATTAATAATGTCAATGATAAGTAAACTAGTGTAAGAGGTGGCTCGAGGTTGATATACTTCATATTAATAGTTTCTAATACCTTTCCTCTGTTCTTTGTTACGAATTCACTTACGCTTAGAACCCAATTCTCTTTTCTTTTAGTTGCAGTCCAGAAAGAAATATAGCTTGGAAAGTTCTATGTGGATCAACACTTGCTTTAATCGCTATACTAAGTGGTACACACAGGAATAGAAAACAAATTTACCACGCACAACGATGTGCGATCAAATTTTGGTTTCGTTTTCGGGGAACTTCAATCAGGTTAATTCTTTCTTTTATTTCCTTTAGTTATTAATTTTAATCTTTTACCCCCGAGCTATTTTTTGAGATCGCGCAACTGCAACTTGCACTACCACAGGATGAGAACAACCCAGTACCTATTTAATCTTCCACTTGAGTGTTTTCGTAGCAACATTGACGATAAGAACATAGTAGGAGACCATCCTGAGGATGATACTCCAGTCTTTCCAGCAAACAACATGACGTGTATATGCGCGAAAGTGCAGAGGCAAATTGAGCAACTCGAAGCTGCCGAGGCGCGCGCTGACACGGGCATGCTCATCCATGACCCAAATAGGAGGACGGTTAAGGAGATGTTCGCACCTTTGAAACCAGCCAAGGTTCATTATTCCTCCACATAATGAAAATTTCGAATTGAGGAGTGATTTGGTACACCACATCCCAAAGTTCTATGGAATTGGAATGGCTTGTGAAAATACTGTGAAACACATCAAGGAGTTCTAGTCGTGATCTCAACAATGAAGTCAGATAACGAAGATGAGGAAGCGCTTAAACTGAAAGCTTTTCCTTTCTCCTTGCACGACCATACCAAGCATTGGCTGATGAGTCTCCCAGTCGAATTGTCCGCACATGGGGACAGTTGCAGCAAAAGTTCTTAGAAAAATTATATCCCGCTGCGAAGATTTCACTACCAAGAAGAGAGCTGGCAGCACCAAGACAAGGACCAGGGGAATCTTTATATGAATATTACGAAAGATTTAAAGAGCTAGAGGTGAACTGTTACAACCATGACCTACCTCAAAACGTATTAACAGAAAATTTTCTCAATGGGTTAACACCAATGAAGCTTCGTCTGCTGAATGCAAGTGCGCAAGGAAACATGTGCAACCTATATCCATAAGATGTGTGGAGGCTGATCGAGGAAAACGCAGAGCAAGTTAGATATCAAGCAACACTAGAAAACACACTGACATGTACATCACAACAAATGGACATGGCCAGAGAAGTTCAAGACTTAAATGATCTCATGATCAAACTAATGGCAGTCCAAACAACGGTGACTCCTACGGCGTACGAGTGTCCCACTCTTTTCAAACCAACCGAACAAATCAACGCCTTAGGAGGATGGGACAACAACAAAAATAACCATGTCAAGGACAAACCAAGTTTTGCTTAGCTGAGAATGGATTCAGCTGGAGGGATGACCGAAATTTCCAAAAGAAACCCATGGATAATCGAGGTCATCAACAGCAACCACAACACCAACCATACAACCCACCTCATAAGCGTGTGGAAGTGCAATAGCGCGAACAACCTAAGAAATCAGTTGAAGATAGTGTTGCACAACTTGCAGAGCTGATGCGCAAGTTCGAAGAGAGAAACAACAAGCGATTCGAGCAAATAGAGACACAACTTAAGCAAATCACAACGCTAGTCTATGAACTTAAAAGGAATGACGGAATTCTCCCTTCACACGTAATTAAGAATCTTAAGAATGGAGTTCATGCAGTGACCCTAAGGAGTGGTAAGACAACGGAACAAAACAAAGAAGTTGAAAGAGAAACGACACGACCAAAAACGAAATCTGAACCAACAAAAGCGCCAGTGGACGCGCGCTCGCGCATCCTGATAGAGGACGAGCCACACACTGAAACGGCTACGCCTATTCCTGAAGTTACACATACTAATCTACCTCTGTGTTTTCTAATACAGGTATCGAGACCAAAGAAGGACAAATGGACAATGAGCTATGAGAATTATTCAGGAAGGTCGAGATTAATATCTCATTAATCAAAGTCATTAAGAAAGTGTCTAGGTATGCAAAATTCTTAGAAGAATTGTGCACTAACAAAAGGCGAACCAATGTGTGCGAGTGTGTCACGCTTAATGAGAATATTTCGGCGGTCATCCAAAAGAGGTACCACCTAAATGTTCCGACCCAAGTATATTTTCAATTCCTTGTAAAATTGTAAATATTACAATAGCGATTTGCATGCTTGACTTAGGTGCATCTATAATTGTATTTCCATATTTCTTATATTCGTCTTTGCACCTTGGACCACAAAGACCTGTAGGATTGACCATACAATTGGCGGATCCGTCGTGTAAGCAACCTAAGGGACCAAAGATGTACTAGTCAGAGTAAGAGAACTGGTATTCCCCGTAGACTTCTACGCTCTAGAGATGGAGAACGAGTACTTAAGGGAAGCCATGCCAATTCTGTTAGGATGACCGTTCTTACGCACTGCGTGCACCAAGATCGATGTATACAGCGAAACTCTGACGATAGAAGTCAATTGTGAGGAGATATACTTCAACATATTCAAGGCAATGAAACACCCACCAGACAAAGCAACAGTGCACGTGCTAGACACAATAGATGATTTAGTCAATGAAGCGCAACCACCGTGCGCAAGCGATATTCTCGCACAAACATTGTGGAATGCAGTCTTCCATGAAAATGAATCCCTTATCTTGTGGAACGAGTTGGTGGCTACACTATACTCACTGAGCCCGACAAAACTCAAGTATGACGCTGAAATTATTACACTTTATCGTGCTGACAAGCGTTTACCTTCTATTGAGCAGACACCCAAGATAGAGCTTAAACCCTTACCGTAGTACTTAAAGTATGTGTTCTTGGGAGAGATGACACTCTACTCGTCATCATAAGGAAGGACCTCATGCAGAATCAGGAAGCGCAGTTAACGGAATTATTGTGCAAGCCCAAGCGCGCAATCGGATGGACAATTGCGGACCTAACAGGGGTCAGTCCTGATAATTGCATGCATTAGATTTTGCTAGAGGATGGAGCTAAGTCGTCCAGAGAACCACAAAGATGTTTAAATCCTATAATGATGGAAGTGGTTAAAAAGGAAATCTAAATAGGATGGACATATTTTCTCGACCGAAGGAATCAAGGTAGATAAAGCTAAGATTGATCTGATTGTGAGTTTACCTTACCCTAAGGGTGTTCTTGATATTAAATAATTTCTTGGGCATGCAGGATTCTATAGGCATTTTATTAAAGATTTTTCAAAGATTGTCTTGCCATTATCTAACCTATTGCAAAAAAATATTCCTTTGGAGTTTACAGATGATTGCAGGAAAGCATTCGATAAGCTAAAGGACGTCTTGACTAGCGCACCAATCATCCAACCTCCAAATTGGGACAAGCCGTTCGAGTTGATGTGCGACACAAGCAACTATGTTGTCGGCGTAGATCTCGGACAGCGCGCGGACAAGAAGCCGCACACGATATACTATGCCTCCAAAACTTTAGACAACGCGCAACATAACTATACAACTATTGAAAAAGAATTATTAGCTATTGTATTTGCATTAGAAAAGTTTCATGCATATTTGTTAAGTGCTGAAGTTATAATTTTCACAGATCATGCGAGACTCGGGTACTTAATGAAGAAAAAAGAGACTAAGCCAAGACTGATGCGCTGGCTAGTACTCCTACACGAGTTCAACATTGAGATACGAGACAAAAAGGGAATCAAGAACATAGTGGCTGACCACTTGAGCCGGATCGTCAAGGACAAAGAGGATGACCAAATCAATGAAAGCTTTCCAGACGAACACCTCTTTGTAATTCAAGGTAAGGTACCATGGTACGCTCACATTGTCAAATACTTGGTCTCAGGTGCGTATCCAAAGTCATACTCTAGTAGGCAGCGTAATCGCTTAAAACATGATGCTAGATATTATATAAATGGATGACCCGTATTTGTGGAGAATAAGATCTGATCAAATGCTTAGACGTTGTATACCTGAAGTAGAAATAGACTCGATACTCTATTTTTGCCATGAGCATGCATGTGGGGGACACTTTGGTCTGAAGCATACGAGCAGGAAAATTTTAGATAGCAGTTTCTTTTGGCCGCATGTATTTAAGGATTCAAATGACGATTGGTGTAAGTGTGATAGATGTCAATACACAGGTAATATATTATCTAGGAATGAGATGCCCCAATGCCCTATTATAGTAGACGAGTTATTTTATTTATGGGGTATTGATTTCATGGGTCCGTTCCCAAGTCTTTTGGTTTTGAATATATTCTTGTGGCGGTTGATTAAGTATCTAAATGGGTCGAAGTTAAGGCTACTTGATAAGATAATGGTAAAACTGTAGTTACCTTCCTGCGCACTAACACCTTTTGCAGGTATGGTGTACCTAAGGCGCTGATTAGCGACCAAGGTCGCACTTCTGTAATAGGATCATGGCGTAAGCACTAAAGCGCTATGGTGTGAAGCACGTACATCTACAACCTATCACCCTCATATGAATGGTCATGCAAAAATATCCAATCGCAAAGTAAAAGGTATATTGGAAAAGATGGTGAAATTGAACTGACGCGATTGGAGTGCGCGACTAGATGACGTGCTATGGGCATAACATACAAAACATCCATAGGCGGTAGGCACTTAACCTTTTCAACTTGTGTATGGCAAGGCGTGCCATCTGCTGGTCAAGTTGAAGCACAAGGCCTATTGGGCGCTTCGATCATGTAACATGGACTTGGCAAACGCAGTCAAAGAAAGGCAGTTTCAGATGAGTCAGCTGGAAGAGCTGCGCTTGAAAGCTTATGAGAGCCTAAGAGACTATAAGGCTAGCACGAAGATGTACCATGATAAGCACAGTCTTCGTCAGACAATAGACGAAGACGACCAAGTACTGTTGTTATCATCGAGATTGATATTCGTGCCTGGAAAGCTGCAAAGCCGATGAACAGGCCCCTACCTAGTGACGAAAGTATTTTCATATGGTTTCATTGAGTTACAAGTGGAAGCGACATGAAATAAATTCAAGGTCAATGGACAAAGAGGGAAACTATACCGAGGAAGACCTATCAAAAATCCCGAAGCAACTGCACTAAAAGAGCCAATAATCGAAGAGCCAGTAGAGGAACCCGCGCAAGATGATGCTCAAGCAGTGCAATAGTCTTAGCTGACAGTATGGATACTAGCGCAAACAAAAATAGTGGTGGAGCGAGTTGAACACTGTGGCATGCAAGACGACATCCTCACACTCAGCAATACATGCGAGAATGACCCAACAAATGGTACATTTAATAGTGATTAAGCAGAGGATGAGGAACCTCCAAACTACGAAGGAATGGATGATAACCCATAGCAGTATGAGGACTTAGCTGATGATGGCTCATCTCAGCATGGTCCGATGGTGAATCACGAACAGGAAACATTTCTGACAACATAGAGCTCAAACAACCTACTCAACGTCAAGAACAAGGATCTTTTGTTTTGTCAGTGAACATAGGCGATATACGCGTCCAGTCATGCTTAATCGATAAAGGGGCAGGAAGAAATGTTCTACCAGAATAAATGTACAAGTTGGCTAACCTTCCTCCCTCGAAGCCTTTTCAAGGACATCTTTGGTACGGAGACCAAAAGCGGACAGAGCCAGACGAGGTTATCAATATCATCGCATGAGTGGAAGAGTATCTGATACCTATTGAATTTATAGTAGTGAAAACAACCGCAGATATTCCAGTAACGCCACAAGTGATACTATGGAGACCATTCCTCGTCACCACGAGAGCGAAAATTAACTTTTACAAACTAACCCTTACTTTGATCTTACCTAACGCCTCACTTAAGTTTAACCAGAGAGGTTGACTTTTGCGTAGGTGCTCACACAAGTCAGCATACAGATAGAAAGCACAAAGGAAGAAGCAGAAAATTGGGCTACGATTCAAAGTTTGGGGACTGACGAGAGTTAAAGTGGTAGTATATCGCAAGTCAAAAGAATTTATAAAGAACTAGGGTGACCTATTGTCGAATACAAAGGAACGGTTGAAACTCAGTAAATTAAACTATCTATTCGCAAAACAATTCTAATAAAAAGGGGTTTCCAGTTTAGTGTGGTGATAAGTGACATAAACAAATAAATAAAAAGAAGATGACTGAGGTTTAATTTTGTCAAAAGTACTCATGGGTTTTTATGAATAGTTTCCTGAAATGATATAGAATGTGTTTTGAAAATGTTTGATTTGTTTAGGCCTAGGAATGCAATTATGTGTCAACCCTCACTGTTCGAATGTTAGGTTAAGCAAATAAAGGCATTATATAAGACAACAGAAACTCTAATGTCCGAATGTTGAGTTACTACTGTAAAAATCAACTTACGTAGTATTTTTACTAATTCAGCTGATAACTCTCTCAGCTAGACTTTCGTCGCTCACATGACATCACTAGTCAGATGTTTGCCATGCTTGTGATTCAAGAATGTTTAACCTCGTACATTACTAGCTTTTGTCCTTTCGGCACAATACTAGCCTGGGTTCATCCGATGAGATTCTTCCCCGAGATTGTGTACTCATGCGGTTACTATTAGACACTTAATAAAATACCTAATTTAAAACACATAAGCATAGGTTAAACACATTTAACTCAAACCTAATGAACACTATTCATAATAAAATAAATGATTCATTCAATCATCCTTGAGTTCTCAGGGGTCAATCAAACTATTTCATCGAAGTCACTACTCACTCATGTTGAGTGAGGAAGAGTTCATGATTGAAATGAACAGTTTAATCAAAGAAAGGTAGAACAAATTGATTCGAAACTGATCTTGGTCTTCTCAGATGAAAAAGTGGCATAGTTTGGAGTTTCTGAGGAGAGCTTCTCTCTTTGAGTTTCTTGTGATTTTTCAATTCTGAGAGCTCAGGCTCTCCTCCCCCCTTTTCTTTGCTCCCAAACTCCTCCTTTTATAGCGAAAGAAAACTGTTGGGGTGTAGAGAATTGAAGCTGTAAAGCCTTGTCTTAGCTTGTTTGACGTGTAATGCTTATCCTCACATAATTGTTCGGTTTAATTTGGTAAGTGTATAGAAAACTTTTCGGCTTGATTCAGTGGCATTTGGTAGTATTCGCCCGATGGAGCTTTAGGATCCATACGGCCTCATTCAGTCGGATGGAGTGGTGTTCAAAACACCATTCGGTCCCATACGCTCCCATTCGGCCGGATGGAGATGTGTAAGTTCAAAACTCCATTCGGTCTAATAGTCCTTCATTCGGTCGTATGGCCAAGCCCAAAACTCGGTCCAACTCTCCCTCATTCATGCAGTCCAATGCTGTTTCATTCGACCGTATGGCCAAGTCATGTCATACGGTCTCATCCTCCTCTACCCGGCCGAATGGCCAAGTGTCCAAGGCTTTTCTTTATTTGGTCAAATGGTCAATCTCGGCCTAACTCCCCTTCATCCTGCATCACTCAGCCTCACTCGGCCAAATGGCCAACTCCACGTCATGTGCATGTCATGTGGTCATGTGCAAGCTATGTGGGTTGTTCATCTCGTACGGCCAGATGGGTATTTCAAAAATTCAGTTCTTGAGGTCAAAATAAAAGTTGAAGCCCATTGAGTTAGCTTTCCAATGCATTTTGGTTCATCCCAATCGGATATCGGATGCGTCTTGTGGAAGCTTTCAAAGCTCTGAAGGTTTGAAGGTCCAAAACTGCCCAATGTTGCTCCTTTTTGCTTCATTTTTGCTATGTATTGCTTTTTGCCTCTAAAATTGATAGAAAGTGTATTTTGGGCCTGAACAATAAAGTGAGCGTAAAATACGACCAATATCATATGATAAATATGAAGAGAGTATGTGAAAACGTGCCTAAATAATAGTCATATTTTACACCGATCAAACACCCCATACTTAAACTTTGTTCGTCCCGAACAATCTAACTCTAAAAATAAAATTTACTCCTAACTCACTTTCGTAGGAATCACGAATGCATTAAGCGTATGCATTAAGCCTTTAAACCCCTAGGCTACCCTAGTGGACGAGTTATAATCTCGAGAGAGTTTTCAAAAAAAGGAATACTCACATATCCTAAGCATGCAATTCATCCATTTAAACGTTAAATCTTTTCTAATAGTTTCATGAGCAACTCATTTTATGCTACCACATTCAAACATATAAAAAGCATCGCTAATCATTTATGATCTCTATCATTTTCATCCATGATATCACATGCCAAGTTATAAGAGAATGCATCATCGATGCTCTCTTTTTGGTTCCATATAATGCCTGTGTTAGCATAATTAATCAAGATTTCTTGATTTTCCTCTTCCTGTAATTCTTTAGGAATTTGTTCATCCATCATGGGGTTATCTCGTTTATCCTCC
>JAWWMW010110257.1:0-10317 GCA_035048345.1 Echeveria elegans
TCATAATCTTCATAAATATCTGATTAAATTTATTTGGATGGTTATTTAATCAGATATTCTTCATCGCCTCTTTTAAATTGATCTTTATCATGTTGCCAAAAGATAAAGATATATATATATATATATTCAGTTGGCGATGACTCGGCATATCACGGAGGTCTCAGGCTCTGTGACGACTGCTGCCCTAGATACCTAATCATCGTTTGTCTCAGGCCCCGGATCAGTAAATCTTCAAGGTCAAAATATTGTCATACATAAGCACTTGTGTTCATGGTGTTTTCAGCTTCAAGCTTCTGAATGCTCTCAATGCCTTGGCACCATTTCCAACTGTAAACACAGACCATTGTGCATTAACCACAGCTCAAGCACTGTGTCGCTCAGTTTTATCTTTTTTAAGTTCCCCAACTTTGGCAATTCGAGAATATTCAGTCTTGCGTACCCATTTCCTTTGCAGAGTAGCTCCTTTCCGTTGAAAGCATCGATTACTTTGAGAACTTTCAGACTTGGCAGATTTTGTAGGGCTGCCTGAGGATCTTCTTGGAGTTTTGAGCATCTAGGCACCAAGTTGTTTACTGATTAGGTAGTCAAGCAAGCAGATCCATTTTGGAAAAGAGTGTAAAACTAAGTCGAGCAAAAGATGTTGCATTTAGTGAGGAGTGGGGTGGGCGCGGAAACGAGCTTAAATATTGGCAGAGGCATGTAAAGTTACCCTAACTCTCAGAAAACCCACAAATATCATACATGGCTTCTCTGTGCAACAGCATTAGTGACAACTTTGGTAAATGCCTTATATTCCCAATTCACTTATTATTGCAGAATTTAGAGACATTTATATTACTCCCAGCTTTCAAATTTATTCTGGCCATTATGACGCTGTTTTACTATTCTCGCTTTTTCAAGTATCTTCATGGGTCTTTTTTCGACTGGCAATGTCATTCCCTGACTAATTCGATATTCATTGTAACCGAGAAGTCAACGTAGCTGTGTCAATTTCTATATCTCAACTAGTAAACCTGAAATTGATGTACATTTCAAATTCAAGGCTTCCATGTGCTTGAGCTTTTGAATTTCCCAAGAAGCTCACTAATCCTCATAAACTTCAAGTTAAAAATCTGAAATGGACGATGATGTTTATAATGCACGATCATGAGGTAGTCATCACTTCTGGTCCGGACAATCTCTATACATGGGATGGCTGAGCCACACCCATATCTCAATCTCTTGTCAATGTCGTGTATGCAATGATGAAACATTTAATCATCAATCAATCCCCATAACACATTCATATCACTCATACATGTATCTATAGATATAAAAGAATATCTAACTAAAAACACTACATTTAGCTACCACTAATATTTAACCCTAATTCTATTATTTCGTTGCTAAAATTAATAAAACTCAACTGAACTTAAAATTCAGTCCAATTCCAACTGAACCCGTTCCTTCTTCCTCTTCATCCTAGCCCACTACTAGCAACCCTAACAATTCCTCCGACAGTCTGAATCGAATGAAGGCACTGCTGGAAGGGAAGATTTGCCCCCTAATGATGGTATCGACTGTCGAGGTGAGTCGGTTCTTGATTCGATTTTCGTTTGTTCCAATTTTCATATGTTCTGGAATGTCGAGGTGAGTTAGTTCCGGTGTCGATTTTTCTTAACTTTGTTGACTATTACCTTACGATTATTTAAGGCACTGATTTGGGAAGAGAATTGTCAAATTTGAGATCGGTTGGAATTGGTGGTGGCTTTGATTTTGATGAAGTGAAGAATTGTTTGGCTTCTGAGATGTTGTTAAAAGATGCCGAGATTTGCAGAGGAGGGTTCGTCTGATGAGGTGAGTCAGTTGATGAGTCAGGCATAAATACTGGGTTTGACGTTGTTGAATAACTTAGATTTCTTGATATGATACGTGTTTAGATTTATCGATTTTAGTTTTTTTGTGAAGAAATCTGTATGTGTGAAACGAATTAGGCTTTCTTACTTTCTTGGGTCTAATGGTGATGGGTCCTTACAACAGCAGTTTTTATTCTTTATTGGGTGTTGCCATATTGTTATTATTGAGTTTGAATTGCAGGTGGGTGCTTCGGATGTCTACATTAACAACAAAAAGAACCTGTCTTTTATATCTATTGGTAAGAAAAGGGAACATTTATGTTATTTTTTCTTCTTATGCATTGCTGTTTCTCGATTTCAATTGATTCGCCGCAATTATTTTCTTTTTGTGGTTCATCAGAATTTGATGATAATGTCGTGGGTGGGTATGTTATAGGTCTTTGGTTTGTTTTCTTTTTCATGTTTGTGGATGAAGAAACTGAATCATACTTGAGAAACTCTTCCAGTTTGGACAGTGGTAGGAAAATTATTTTTTGGACATGATACACATGACAAACAACTAACATTTTCCATTGATTCACACTTACATGTTACTTAGTTGCTTGCAGTTTTGCATAATCACCTTTTTTTTTGCATAAACTGAACCTTTGTCAATGCAAGTAAAGTAATCAATTTTGTACACCAGTGTCAAGGATGGATAAATGCATCCCTTCGGGACGACGGATGACCGACTAGTAACAATATAATAGTCTTCTACATAATTGAAGAATTTGGGATCGTCCTCAACAGATTAGTTACTTCCCAAATTACGATAGCTAATTTAAGATAATCCAATTTAACCATGCAAAATTATGTATTTATCATGAATTAAGCATATTATTTACTCACCGGTAAAACTAAAGCTCTCTGCCAAAAGTTGAACTAATCTAGTCGAGCAATTCGTTACGAGCAGGAAACTCTTGACTCTCCCGCACTCCTCCCTGCCACCGCCGACCACCAACACCACCGCCACCCACCCACCACCGCCACCATCACAACCGACCACCCACCACCGCCGCCGCCGCCACCATTCAATGTGTGTATTACTCCATAACCCTTCTCTTACTAACACTTATAAACCCATTGGCATGTCTAGCAGTACTTTGGCTAGCTTGACCTCTCTTAACTTCGTTAAACTAACTACAAGAATGGCTCATATCTCCACTCTTTTTTGTACTTCTTTATTTGTTAACCCACAACCAATAAACACCTCTATATGCGTATAGTCTAGGGTTTTATTTATTTACCAGCAATCACAACACAATAAAATCTGTGCAGTATAAGTTGAAATGTAAGTATGAGAATTTCAATATAAGTTGAATGGCAACTATGAGAATTCCGCATCTTCTACAAACAAACTTTACATGGTAGGGTGAGTCTATTCCGCAGAAAGACTAAAAACAGAACAAATGCATTAATAGGATCAGATTCAGATGCAGTCATGTTTTTAATAATTTTTCTCAGCGTCATTTTTATAATTAAATAACCACCAAATGCTTACCCATGCCGAAAGTGATGTGCATCATCTATTCCAGGAGTTAGCGCCTTCTAAATCGGCTCCAAGAGTGACACGGGCGCATGTATGTCACCGATGTAGCCGGCGAGTCGAGAATATCAGAATAAATTTGCATAGAAGTTTAGGGCTTTTGAAACGTCGATTGAGATTTGATAGGATGCAAGTGTATTTTGTGTCGATAGAATGTTGAAGGGCAGTTCTAATTGACGACGGTTCATCAAGGATAATTTCGTCATGAATTGTGGCCATCCAAGTAACCGACAATCTGTCCCTTTCGGCTTTATAGATAGAAAGATATTTATTTATTTATGTTGTGTGAATATAGTTCTTTCTCAAATAATCGAGATGTCATGTCCCAATCAATTAGTCAAATGTTCCCCTTTTTTCTCATCTTATTTATTTTCACGTAAACACCTCTACCCAATTTGAACCTCTTAAAAAATTGTAATTATGTCATTATGGTTCAATTTAGTTTAATTAAATTAGAGAATCGGCTACGGGGTATTACAGTACGATCTCTCTACACCCTTAATCCAAATGATAAGGCGATAGTAGCCTTAACGGCAGTAATAAAGTAGAAGATAAGGAAGCTTCTTCTTTAAATTTATGAGTCTATCTTTCGTGGATTGAAATTCAACGACACTTGGAGGGGATATCAGAATCAAAAATATTTACATCCATTGTATACACAAGCTCTTCACCCTTGGATTTGTGACTTATCACACCTTGCAATAGGTCATGCTCAGTACAAGCTTTTACTCTACCAAATCGATCATTTAATCTTAACACCCTTTCAACTACACTCCTACTTGATAACTCAACAAAGTTGCTTTCAGCTACCTCCTCCAAACTCAGGCCGACCTAAACCACCCATAAAATACCGAAAATCTCAATACAATTACCTAAAAACTCTCAATAGAGTTACCTAAAATACATAAATACAATTACTTTTCGCAATGTGCACAACAATGCACCTAGATCTACGACCTTCTTTATTAGACAATGCATCTGTTTCAGCATTGCTCCGTCTCTCTTTATTCCCAGAAACAGTGTTTGTAAGATTCTGCAAATTCTTCAGCCAGCCTCCCCTTTTCTTAGACCTTGATCCATATTCTTCCCACTCCCAACTATCCCCAAACTGACATAAATACAATTATTCTTTTCGATGGAGTTACAGTGGGTGTGGTCCGATCAGACGAAGCCTCGCCTCCGTCGTCATCCAGTTCGGCGACATTATTGTCATTAATTTTGCAATCATTCTTCATCTTCTTCTACGTGTACGGTTTAGGTCTCTTTCATATACTTTTTCACGGCGCAATCTTAAAGACACAAATCTGACTGCGGAACTGACGTATCGCGGCGTCGCAGCCTTTGTGAGGTGCGTTGTTGTCAAATTTGGTAATTTTTGTGTATAATTTTATGGTTTGATTTTGACAATTTTGGAACCCTAGATGTGGTTATATTGAATTTTGCGTACGTTTGGACAATGAATGTAGAAGATCCCTTTGACAGAAACCTTTACAAACACTGAACATCTTAACTCTCTGCATCTACCACAATTTCAGAAACTAACCCACTTCTAAATCACACACATTTGTTTGTGCATGTTTGAATTGAAGTGTTGTGTTGGACTTAATGTTGTGTTTGTGATGCGTTGTGGAAAAGTAGGGCTCTATTTACAACTGCTGCTTCTCCCATCTCCTCGGCTTCAATGGAATGAGAGTAAATCAGAGAAAACTCGATTTAGATGCGGATAAATTGACGAGAAACAGACGAGACGACGCCGCAATTCCCTTCCCTTCCACATTGCTTGCTCTCTTTTTTGGGTTGCTGATTGCATGCCTTGATTTACCTGAAAGGTATGGCTTTTGATTGAGTTTTGAACTGGACGTTTGTTTGTTTTGCGTTTAGATGGATTTGGGGGGCGAAAGGTGGGTTCTTTGTGATGTTTAGGGATTTGATTGATTTATGAGTAAGATGTTCGATGAAATGTTAGTACTTGATATTATTTTCCCATCTTCACTAATCACATTTTCTTTTATGGAATTTAAATGAGTTTGTGAGTATTTTTACAGGATTTTACTATTTATGTTGTGTGTATATATTTCTTCCCCAAAATTCGATAATCGAGATGCCATGACCTAATTAATTAGTCAAACATTTCTTTTTTTCTCATTTTATTTATTTGCACATAAACACTTCTCCCCAATTTGAATCTCTTTAAAAAATTGTAATTATTTCTTTAGGGTTCAATTTAGTTTAATTAAATTAGAGATTCAGCTACGGGGTATTACGATCCCCCTAGATCCAACACCCTTAATCGTATGAGTCCTTCAAAACTTTTTTAATCCAAATGATAAGGCGAGAGTAGTCCTAAAGGCAGGAATAAAGTCAGAAGATAAGGAAGCTTCTTCTTGAAATTTATAAGTCCATCTTCCGTGGAACTCCTATGGATTGAAATTTGGCAACACTTTGAGGGAATCTCGGAATCATAATTCTTATATACACAAGCTCTTCATCCTTGGATTTGTGACTTATCGGACCTCGTAATAGGTCATGCAATGTGCAAGTTTTTTCTCTACCAAATCGATCAGTTAATCTTAACACCCTTTCAACTATACTCCTGCTCGAAATCTCAACAATGTGTCTTTCATCTAAGTCTTTAGCCACTCTTAGTCTGACCGCATTCCTTCTCCTAATTATGTAGTCCTCAGGGTAGATGTCGAGGTATAAGTAGCAAGTGTTCATTTGATGCGGCAAATCTTGATAACTTAGAAGCAGTATGCTCTCAAGTTGATTATCAGGCAGTCTGTCCGCCTGTAGCGTATCATTCACCGATTTCAACTATGATAAATGTTTTCTTTCCTTGTTAGAGAAGTCCACCAATTAGAACAATCTTGAGTGGCAGGCCTCCGCACTTCTTCAATATGCTGAGGGACAATGGCTCGAGTTTCATAGGACACACGCCTTTATGGTAGTCCCCTCTGAAAGCTTCATACAGAAAATCAACCTTCATTTCTAGTAGTGATCAGATCATGCTGCCACAGTTGGAATCCAGCAAGGCATACTTAACGATTTTCCAAACATTAGGACGCCACACGTCATCATGAATGAGAATATATTTGTGCATACCTAGATAGTTCCTTGTCTATTCTTGACTTCTTGTAGCCCCGTGGTAATGCCTGAATTCGGGTTATTTTCCATGCTCTTGATAAGTGGAAAGAAGAAGTGTTGTTTCATCAATAGATTTGGATCTAGAGATGGTGACCCACCAGTTCCTTGCTAATGTGGTCTTCCCCAACCCACCCGTTCCAACGATAAAAGTGATAGTTAGCCTAGATTTTTCTTCAAGCAGTCATTTGATCATTTCATCCCATGACGAATCAATCCCGGTAGTATCTGCCTCATCAAGCCACAACGAGGCTGATTGAGGGTCACTAGGTAACATACCACCCTTGATTTTGACATTTCGTGGCTGAGAACAGCAATGGCATATCTTCACGGAGAAACTCTTCATTATATTAGAGAGTGAATAAATACTCTCTATGATTTACTTGATCCTCGAAGTTAACTTGTGCTTAGTTTTCAAGTGCACCATCGAAATGACCAGTGTTTGAAAGATGTGGGCCCTAAAATCTTTGAGCACATCACCAACTTCGTACCATATTTCCTTGTCTGCTTCGTCGAGATCTCAAAATTCTTTAGCCGGTGTCAAGGTGGAAGCACCAATTTGCATCAAACAGGAAAGCTGTTAGGACATGCAGATCGTCGACAAGGTAGCGTATTGATTCGTCAACTTAGTCTGGCAGCAGCTTCAACACAATTTCGAGTATAGATGGCCATCTTCTGTACTGCATTCAAAGAGATCATGAATATAAGACTTCAGCGTCGGGTTGGAGTGTATACATTAATCCAAGAAAGCTGATAAGTGCGAAGAGAAGCATGGTGTAGTGAAATAAGAAAGTTTGGGGATTTGAGGGAGAAACCAAGGCAAGCAAAGGAAGAATTGATGAAGCTGAATATCAAATAAAACCATATTGACGAAAGAATTTTACTGAAAACTAGCCTTAGAAAGCAGATTCATATTCCTAGGAACGGATGAGAAGATTTCGTAGAGCCGTAAATCTTGAATCATATAAGAAGATATGCCAAAGAGTGAGGGTTCACTCTTTAAAAAAAAGGAAAGAAAAATGCGGAAGTCAACAGTGAACTTTGCACTGAATGATGGTGTGCGGTTATCGCATCATGTTCAAGAAACAGGTGGCTTGTGGTGGTAAAAGAGTTAAGTTAAGTCGTTGTGTAATTGAGCATTTAACCTTAATTGAACCTTAATAAATACAAACCACGCAAACCTTGAGCTTAAGATTCAATAGAAGCTATCTGTAATCCACAAGATCAGAAGGATCGGAGAGCAGGGTCGAGGTCGGAATTAGAGCGGATGTTGGCAGAAAATCAGAGACGATGGGCGATAAAAGGAGGGCGATGACGACTGAGGGATGACTGAAGATCGACCGAAGCGGATGACGAATGAAGATTAAAGTTGACTGAGATCAAGGGCCGACTGAAGATCAAACGATGAAGGTGACGATTGACATCAAAAGACACGATTAAGGTTAGAGATCGAGAGACGAGTCAAGCGGGTGACGATCGAGAAAAAAAAGGCGATATTGACTTAGATCGAAGGATGTGGATGAGGCGTGAGGGACGACATATATCCAAAGATGCGGATGAAGACTATGGGACGACAGAAAATCGATCGAAGCGGGTGACAACTGAGGGTGAGTGAAGATTGAACGAAGAGGGTGACAATTGAAATCGAAGGACGCAGACGACTGAAGATAGATCTGGTGGGTTTAGAGGTGCCTATTTGGCCCATGAGCCCTAAAGTCCGGTGGCCCGACCCTCTTTAAGCTTGGCGCGACTCTTCCTCAAAGCTCGAAAGCCCAAGATCCAAAAAATCATAACAGGGCTCGGGCCTAAGCTGGTAAGCCCGCCAATCGGAAAAAGTTCAGCCCGACTTGAATTTTCTAATTATTGTTTATCAAATATAAAATTAATTATTTATAACAAAAAAATCAATGGTATGACTTCATCTCATGTTTAGTTTTGATTCTGGTGTAGCCAATTTTTTTACGCAATGTAAATGTAATGACCAATATGGTAATATATATGTCCTCGTCAACAGTGTCATCTAAATTTCTCCGCTTCAGTAGCCACTGATATGATTCCCATTAAATAGGAACCATTTGTCATGGTAAAAATTACGAATTTAGTATGTATCTGAACTAAGGTAACACACCTGTCTCCCATCATGTATATGTGTCTGCGGATCCTGTAATGATCTGCATGACCTTTTATCCCCTCATCTATTAGGCATATTCATTTGCAGAACTAATAGTTGATGTAGACAAAAGTGAAAGAAAGAAAAGGAAAAAAACAAAAGGAAAGAATTAAGTAAAAGTTATTTTTGTTGGATTTCAACATTGATGTCTTAGAAAAATTTACCCTTTGAGAATTATGATCATTTTGGAAAACTAATTTTCTTTAACTGCAAAAATCATAGATGATGAATTGGGGCAAAATAGAATTTCGTCAGGTAACACTAAATTACATTGATCTCTAATTGATACAAATGAGTAACTTTGTACCCAAAAAAGTTTCAATGAGGAAATCAAGAACTTGTCCATCGTCACTTGAGTTGACATTGAGGTTGAATAGTACTCTAAGGTGTAGAAAATAGGCGGTGGCCGGAAATTGGAGTTCCGATGATCACCAAGAATGTAAGGAAATGGAGTGGAAGAGATTTGAAAGATGTAAAGGTTTTCTATATTGATGTTGTACTGATATGTACATATTTATACAGAGAAATGAGCAGTAAAAGAAAAACAGGTTATTACATAATCTATCCTTGTACTCTAAGGTATTTACAATATCAGTCCTTGGAGTTCTTATTGTTACACTAGCACCCCCGGTGTATAATTTCGGATCAGAGAAGAAGGGCGAGTGCGACGAACAATCAACGGAGTGGTTTAGGCGGACGACGACGGTGACAGAGTGGATGGCATGGACGGCGGAGGTTCTGGGTTACAATTATCAACATAAGGTACCTAGTGGTCTTGTACTAATTGCCATTTGAATAAAGAACAAGAGATCACCAAGTGAAACAAATCTTGGGATAGTCGATAGGTTGAAGCACCCATAACAGACCATTTAATAACCGGAGGAGGACATAAATAGTTGTAGTTATTGTCACAATGGTTGCTGCTGTAATTCCAATACAGAGTCTTCTTCTTCGCCTCTTCCTCTAATTTTTCTTTTATTCGCTTCTTTAGTTCATCTTTCTTCTTTTGTGCTTTGGTCTTTATGATCTCGATGCTAACAATGAGTTTTGAGCCAACTCTCTTCCGCAATGATTTTGCCAAGGTAGCTGAATCGATCTCCACTCCGGTTATCACCAGATAATTTTTCTCTGCTTCTATCGCCATTGATACGAACCCTAGAAAAATTCATTACTGTTACTTGGAAACAATTTTTTCTTTTTCTTTTTTTCGAATCAGGAAACAATATATAACAGTTATGCTTTTTGCATACCATCTTGTACTGGCGCAATTTTCCTGCATTTCTTTTTAGATTTTGAATTTTGTTGAGAATAAAAAATCTTTTGATGTAAATGAAGAAATCTGAAGCAACAGATTTACCTGCAAACATTATATTGTGAGAAATTTAGGACACAAAGCGAGTCGTCAAAGTTCAGTTGTTATATTCAGAATATTATGAAGCAAGTAGACATAGAAAATATCAGTGAACTGAAATATACCAATCATCTCTAAAAAAAAAAACCGCTAGTAGGCAAATGCAGAATATGCAAACAACTTGGGATCAGTCGCTTACCATTGACGACTTAGCTCCATAACTAAAACAAATATC
>JAWWMW010110298.1:0-10316 GCA_035048345.1 Echeveria elegans
GAGTACAAACCCATCTGAAAGCACTGTGCATGCCGAAATCCACCAGCCATGAGCCATCCAATCGAGCCATTCTGATCTGATCGCCTCCATATCAACTCCAAGAACCGTCGCCGTCAGATCCATACCGGTAAGGAGATCTCCTAGGGACAGAGAAACCACCTCCGTGGAGGATGGTCCTCCACCCCGGAGGAATGATGAAGATGGAAGAGGGCGGTTGGACTGGTTTAGAAGGTGGAGAGTTTTTTTGGTAAATTACGATGAGTTGATCCTTCTGGAGATAAGTGGAATCAACTTTCATTAGATTCTGGTACACAATAATTTCCAAATTCAGAGTTTGTAAGCGTTGCAGCTTGTGTAATGATGCTACATCACTTGATTGGTGACTTCAATATGGATAATTGCTCAGCTGAGTTACAACAAGTGCATCATTGTAAAATTCCACAATACAACTTACTCAATTACTAATGCAAGTCATATAACTCCATCCAAGTAAGCAAGTCACATATAACTCCACAACACGAATTATATAAGTTTTGAGATGTAGCCTCAGATCTTTCAGATGTTTTTCTGATGGTCAGTAATAATGTTTTGTTACACTTGGACTCAGTTGAGCATAGCACACATAAGACATCACGAGATTCACGTTTTCTCATACTGTTTTTCTGTCTCAAGTTTTTCGAGGCTCCATTTGGTTGCGAGAAAAAAATGAGGAAAAGAAAATTTAAAGAAAAATGATTTTCTCATGAGAAAGTTGTAAGGAAAATATGATCTCATTTTGCCTATTTTTTTATTTTTTTCCTTACAATCAAAACACATTTCATTTTACCTAAAAAAATTCTTTAATTTTTCCTCTCATCTTCTTTTTTTCTGCAGTCAAACGAGGCCCAACAGTTGGTGACAAACTTACTTAACCGAGCAGATATGACTGTTAGGTATTGAATCATGGAGGCTTTATCGTGTCGTATTCGGAGTGTTACCGGCAAGATTGGATGACTGGGGGACTCAAGGCCAATGGAAACATTTAAAAAAGTGTCAATTTTTTTTGATCGAAAGTGGAATAAGTAGTACATTATGTCAATGAATCAAGTACATTACAATCAGCTAGACGAACAAGCCCAAAGTCACCTCCACAAACACCACAAACGCACAGACGCGACTGTGAATGTCAATTAAATGTTTATACTTCAACGAGTGAGACACTGAACACCTGATCGAAGATCAGAAATCTCTTATCAATAGTTCCAAATTGAAACTATGATGGAAATTATTCAAATTGATATTAACAATCTTCCACACAGAGTGGGAAGAATCAAAACGCTCCCACACAGACTTGTAAAAGAAACACGCAACAACTAGACTAAACACATAGATAATACTACAAACTTAACTAAAACTAAAACAACATAGTAAGAAAGTGTCAATTTGATAGATGCAATCTGTCAAATGATATATTGTGGGCAGGAAGCAAAGGCAGCACAGCATCTATTGGTTGGCAATTGCATGTGAAATGTGCTGATGAATCGTTTTCAAAATTGTTGTTTTCAATGGCTACAAAAGAATGCCACAATGCCACTTGCCAGGTTCGTCACTACTGTTTCTTTTCATTCTCATTTCCCCTCAATTAGTAAATATATACTAAAAATATACATTTGTGAAAGAAAAAAAAAGTATCGGTCTAGCGGTCAATCATTGAATCTCTTGATCAAGAAGTTTGTGGCTCAAAATTCTCGGACTCATCAGTGACAGCATTGTTCATTACAAGACTTGGAATATCCAAACTTTGAGTCTCTTGGAATGGTATAAAATTTGATTATTCGAATATCAGAGGACAGCTGAGACTGGTATGGCTTATAGCAAAAACAACAACCAGATAATGCGATACAAAATATTGAGAATGAGAGCGAGCTGCAAGTTATTGTAATGCACCACACCAATTTGCAAAAATCGATATAATATTAATTAATTAATAAAAAAAAAATTTGTGTAGATGTTTCCATGGTCTCTCTTTTGTAATGGAGGGAGTATCGGGTCCGGAGAGGCAGATAGGAAAGAAGATAAAATAAAGATATTTTTCTTGTTCTACTAATGGAGTTTGAACATTTAATCATGAAGTCTTTAGGGAGGTTTTCGAGTGAGATAGAGTATCGGCTCCTTAGGACCGTCTTGGTGAGGCGGGCGAAGGACGAGAGCTTGCAGTTCCTACAACTCTCTCTCTCTTTCATGACACCGAATTATCTTTTGCATGACAGAAGACTATAATGAATGATTTTTATTAAGAAATGACTACGTCTAATTGATTCGATTTGTCCTTATAATTGTCATATTAATTTAAAAGAATAAATCATCTTTTGTACGAACTATTTCAAGACCTTAAAGTTGTGAGTTTAAAATCAAATCAAAACATCAGTCATAAATTTAACAGCTGATTATCCGGAATCTGAATCAATGATCAGTTTATCGATATTATTCTCTCAGAACGACATCAGTAACTTTTTTGATTCATGATTTTGGTATCAAAAATTTTGTACCAACTTTTATCTATTCTTATAAAAGAATAGAGAAAAAGATGTAAAACCAAACAGAAAATGACGAAATGACCCTTCATTAAACAAAAATAATGAATAAACTATCCATTACCCATTAACCTTTCTAAATCTCCCAAATCAACACGTCTCTTATGTGTGAAGCCCAGGAGTGAAGTCGAGCGATTCAAGGGCAATAGACGACGAGAGCGAAGCAGAACGATTTGAGAGCGAAGAGGTGTCGAGCAAGGAGGAGGCCGATTGACGAGGAGCGAATATCGGCGATGAAGAAGCGAGCGACGAGCCGAGGACACCGGCGAGAGCGAAGAGTCATTATAGTATCGGAGATAAATAGTCATTATAATATTCATCACGAAATTACAACAGCGATATATATAAAAATGTCTGCTCATGCCGCGGTACCGTCGGGACGATGGGCTCACCGCTAGTTTATTTATAAATTGACAAGTGGTGATCCCGTCGTCCCGACGGAAATTGTTTCTCTATTAAATTTAAATTTTTGTTTTTAAATTTTTAATTTTTAAAATTTTAATTTTTTAATTTTTAATTCCGACGGATATGCATCGTCCCGAATGTGCAATCAAAACGGCCAAACACGGGCGTGACTCGATCGACAAATTTTTGGGCCCGTGTGGTTTAATTTTTAAATTCTAATGGGTCAAGCCGGATTCGGGCATGTGTTGTGTGTTAATTTTTAGTTTTTAATTATTATTTTTTTATTTTTTATTTTTAATATAATTGGAATGGTTAGTTGGGTGAGAATGAGTTTAGTTAGATGTTGTTGGTAAATGTAGGAATTTAGTTAAGTTTGGTTGTTAAATGTGTGAAGTTTAATTGAGTGGTTGTGTTAATTATTTTTTAATATAATTAGAATGATTTAGTTGGATGAGAATGAGCTTAGTTAGATGTTGTTGGTAAATGTAGGAATATAGTTAAGTTTCGTTGATAAATGTGTGAAGTTTAATTGGGTGGTTGAGTTATTTTGTTAGATATCTATCCTAATAAATGGTTTATGTCCTCAACACACAATTAGCTACAAAAAAAATTCGTTGCTAAATCATACATTTTTGTCGTTAAATGAATTAGGAATAAGATAAAAGAGAAATAAGATAAAATAAAAATAAGACAAAAACAAAAAATGCTCGTTTAAAATTAAAAAAATAGAAATTCAAAATTCATATTAAATTAAAATTAAAAAATTAATCCATTTAAAATTAAAAATTCTAAATTTATATGTATATATTAAAAATTATTTGGAATACGTTAGAAAATTTGAGGAGAATTAAATTGAGACATGAAAAAAAATTACGTCGGAACCGGCGCAGAAGTAGTTCTATTATATAAGTTCCAATTTTGTATAAAAATATTTAATCCAATATATCTGAAGCAGTTTCTCCGTCCTCTCCTGATCGCTCCAATTATCTCTCCATTGCCCGCGATCCGGAGAGGAAAATCCCAAATTCTAGGGTTTCTACATTTTCTTCTGCTGCGTCCCGGCTGCTTCGCTTCACATCAATGTCTGAATTCGAAGACTTCCTCATCTCTGCTAGCCGCGCTTGCTGCTCTCCCCTCGCCATCTTCATCCAGATCCAGGTCTGCTGACCATTTATTCAAAATTCCAAAATCAACATCAGCTTGTTTGTTTATTTGTCTATGTTTTATTTTTCAAAATTTGAAATAATATCTGTCTGTGGATTTTGAGGCTGTTTGAAATTCGCAGGGTTGCTTGGTTTGCTTACTTCTTGCTTTGGGATGGGCATTGGCTGCGTATGTTAGGTACAGTTAGTATACTCGTGTGTATCTGAAATATTGGAATTACTGTGTGTGGTAATGTGTTAGCCTGTTTTTAAATTTTTGTAGGAATCGAGAGATAAAGATAATGAAGAGGAAGATGAAGGAGGGACATAGTTTGGCATTTCTTACTCATGATATCAATGATCTTGAGCACTCAAGGCAAGCTAAGTTGCCTAGAGTGACTGTCGTTATGCCTCTCAAAGGATTTGGAGAGCACAATTTACATAACTGGAGAAGTCAGGTACAGCTTTTTTATGTCAAGACACTATGAGTAAATAAGACGGAAATTTTGCACTCTCTTCAGTTATTTTGCATAAGTGATAAATCATTGGATTTCAATATCTGCTCCGCTTACTGGTGCGTAAACTTTTTAGGTTTTACTTCCCATGAAACCCGTTAGCAGTCGTTACTTCTTCTCTTAAATGAGGCCTCGCCTAAATTTGCTTGTTCAGTATGTACATGCTAGCTAATATTCAAAATCATTCTAAAAACATAGATTGGTTATCTGGTTACTTTGTTAGTAACTTTGTCGGTAATCGTTGCCATTTCTTTCATGAAACTTGCAGATAACTTCATTATATGGTGGGCCGATAGAATTCTTCTTCGTGGTGGATAGTGTTGAAGACCCTGCCTACAGAGCAGTGAATTCTCTAATATCCGAGTTCAAGGTATTTACTATCATTTTGCCTTTAACACATTTATTCCGCTGATGAAGGTGCACTGAATAGATTGAAACTGCCTCTTCCATCAGAGAAAGACAAATCTGTCAGTGAAAATGGTTCTATTCTCTTCATGCCTCAGTGATTGATTATGTGTTGTTCTATATTCTGCAGGATGAAGTTGATGCGAAAGTCATTGTTGCTGGACCCTCAATGACATGTAGTCAGAAAATTCATAATCAGTTGGTATGAATAACAACATGTAATTTACCCTGTGAATTATCTCAAATCCGCATCCTATGGTTATTTGTGGAGCAAGAAAAACATAGGCTACAGGGTTTGAAATATAACTTAGAACCATTCTCCATGCTTCAGCTTATAAACAATTTAAAAGCAACTCTTATATGTTCTTTGTACCTTGATAGATTGGTGTCGAGAAAATGGATAAAGACTCCAAGTATGTATTGTTTTTGGATGATGATGTCAGGCTTCATCCTGGTTCCATCGGTGCCCTCACTGCCGAAATGGAAAATAGACCTGAGGTATCTATATGCTTGAACTCAGCTTCAACCATTGCCGGCACCATGTTGCATAGTCATTTCAATAGTTATAGAAATGACTAGTTTATAATGTGGTCTATATCATCTGACTTTAACATTAACTGGTATGCAGATATTCATACAGACTGGCTATCCTCTCGATTTACCATCTGGAACCTTGGGAAGCTATTGCATTTATGAATACCACATGGTAGTTGGCAGTTTGTATCATTCTACTCTCGTTGCAATGATTCAGTTGACATTGCTCTCCCATGAATCTGGTGGATTAGCTGACAGCAAGCTGCGATGATTTTTTGCAGCCATGTTCAATGGGGTTTGCAACAGGGGGGCGGACATTCTTTTTGTGGGGAGGGTGCATGATGGCAAGTCATGATTCTCTTGGTGTCCATTATGCATTTTGTGATAGATGTATTGTTGAACTCACAGATCATATTTATGCAGATGCATTCAGATGATTTTAGAAATGACAATTATGGTGTGGTGTCAGGACTTCGGGATGGTGGATACTCTGATGATATGACCCTCGCTGCTATTGCTGGTATGAACCTTTGCCCTACCCCGCACATTCTAATATTCACAGAATAAGATATTTTTCCTTTGTTGCCTTCAAGTGTTATCTTAAAACGGTATGTCAAAAATATTGACTCACTAATTATCAAGCATAACGTGACGCTGAGTAAACTCAGTATCATTCAGAATCACTTGTATGATTTCTATTATAAGAACGCCAAATTAACTTGAAATTATTTTGCATTTTGATGTACAGGGGCACATAAAAAACTTATCACATCACCACCCGTGGCTGTATTTCCACATCCCCTTGCAAGTGATCTAACTTTCTCGAGGTAACTAATTGATTATACATAATAACTACATATTATCAAACGGCTCTTGCTTTCCCTATAAAATCAATTTATTATATGGCATCTAATTAAGTAAAAAATTTAATCAGATAGAATGAGCCAGCATTCAACATACGCAATATTTTGAGTCCTTTGCTGAAAAGTTCGCCTCTTGCAGGTACTGGAACTACTTGAGAAAGCAAACATTTGTTTTGGAGTCATACACTACTAGAGTCAATTGGATAATGAACAGAGCATTGTTCACTGTACATTGCTATTTGTCATGGGGGTTTGTGGCACCCTTCTTCATGTCATCTATTCACTTAGCAGCAGCTCTTTGTAATCGTAGCAAAGGGAATTCACTTGAAATAACATCTTGTGGCGGTGAGTGCTTTTGCCACCTTTCATGGTTCATGATTGTATTTTTCTCATCAAATAGACGGCTTTCTCTTATTGGTGCTAATTATATTCCTAGTTCTACTACCTTTTTCTCAGGATTGTTCCTCACAGGATGTCTAGCTGTATGTACAGCAGTTGAACTAATATCAATGTGGAACTTGACTAGAATTGAAGTTCAACTGTGCAACATGTTGTCTCCTGAAGCCCCAACACTCACTCTTGCATCGTACAACTGGGTTCTTGTAAGCATATCTGTCTCTCCTTATCTATTTGTACACGTAATATGGGATTCACACTTCGATTGACTATACAATCCAAAATCTTTTGTAACATGGTATTATGTTACAGATACTTGTTGCCATGGTGGTTGACAACTTCTTGTACCCAATCTCTGCAATTCGATCTCACTTCTCCCAGTCCATCAACTGGTCCGGCATCCGGTACCACTTGAGAAACGGGAAAATTGTAAAGGTGAGTTAAAAGCATGAGTGACGATGTTCTAGAAACATCAGATTCACTGTTCAAAAATTATTTATACTGTTATTGTGTTCTCAGATTGATAGAAGCAAAGACAATGGTCCATTATACACAGACTTAGCAGCCAAACATTTATACAACAGAAAAGGATCATCGCCAAAGGCTTCATTTCTTGGTTCAATAGCCAGAAGTTGGGCACAGTGGCGCCAACCTAAGAAACACGATAGCTAGACGGATGTAGGTGTGAAGTGAATATAATTTGCCGCCCATTTTTCATGCTCTTTGGGTCAAAATGACGCCACAAAGAGTGAGTGTCAAGCAATTTTACCCTTAACCCGATCCAACTTAGCCTCAGCCGTCTATTGATTCCCAATTCATGATTCAAGTGTGTAGTGTTCGTTGTGATTATGACCTCATTTGCTTGGGCTCCGCCATCATTGAAACTCATTAATATCTTCAGCCTCGTTCCACCTAGGCGGTTAGAGCTGATTTTGTAATGCATTGTTGTATGATTTGTTAACAAGGTAATGTATGACTGACTCTGTAATTCCAATAACCCTTTTTCATATCAGACGTTGTGAGCATTTTCTTATCCACGTTTGAGACAGTATAATCACACTACATCACATAGATTTGTACAACAGGCATCTTTGACTCTTTGTATATCAAACATTTGTGTGACCTTGAAGCCAAAGTAACATGCAAAACAATCTGAACACATAAATAGGGCTATGTTGTGGACAGCACGTTATATGTTCCTCTACCTGTATTCCCAAGCACAGCACATTGTTGGCCAACAAGGCAACATCATATCCACAACTAATAACACTCCATTGCTTTCAATGCACTTCCACTTCCTTTCTGTAACAGGAAATCTGTTACAGGGTCATATTTCATCTCATTCCTATTCGGTTTCAGTCGATTAAGAGTCCTAGCTGTCATTTCTTTTTCTCCAAGTATTCAGGAATCAATCAAAAAAATACAACTTCTCCAAAACCCCAAATCTCTCTATCATCAACACACGCTTCCCGTGCTCAGCCATCTCCGGGCCGGCCTTCTCCACTTGAGCCGCCTGCCGATCTGAGTGTCCGATCTTCGGTTGCGCGGTGCAACTCTAGAAAGGAACTATCCTTCAGTTCACCATCATTCCCCTGTTGTCCCCTGTTCCACTCCATCTTCATCCATCATCCTCGGTTCTCTCTATACTCTGCCCATTCATCCGAGAACACTTTCACATATGTTGGATTGATTTCCATTCCAGCTGATCTCCTCTACTCTACTGTCTTCTCATAGACAGCTGCTGTACTTAATAAGTTAATGGAAATTTGCATATCCCATGAATCTCAACTTCAATTAGGAAAATTAATAATCGAAAAGCACGAAACAATTACAAGTCAGGACCTGACGAGACAAGACAATTACGGTCTAACGGCCATTGATGATGCTCTGCCACATATTGGTGGCTGAACAGATGGAATTCTGAAGCAACTCAGGAAAACCCGAACACTCAGGTTGTGGACGTTGCATATCTCTACCAGGAATACAATTATCCGAAAAAACAAATCCCACATTTCTATAAGACAACTTGGTGCAACCCTGACTAAACCCCGAAAAGAAGTAATAATTAGATTCTTCAACGAGCAAACCAAATAAGGAATCTCCCCTGAAAATTTATTATGCGCCAAGTTTAAAATCTCAGAATCTTCCAAACAAGACATAGTATCCGGCAAATGACCCATTAACGAATTGGAACTCACATCCAATACCTCCATATCTGATAACAATCCAACACCTTCAGGTATACAACCAGTTAAATGATTGTTCAAAAACAATATCTCCTTTAACCGTGACCCCATAAACCCAAAGCTTGTCGGAATATTTCCAGTAAATTAATCATTACCTACTTACTCTCATTTTTTTCTCCATATTTTCTTAATCTCTATGCCCTTACCCAAACATAACGAATATTATGAGTCTGGGGGAGTACCTTTGTAGGAACATACATAGGTGCCTACCCATGTTTTTAAGATGCCTGATGGATCCTCTGTTATTGCTGATTTCCATGCTTGTAGTGCTGTAAATGCACTTTGCAGATTTGATGATGAAACTGGAGCTGATGGACCACCTCCTCCGCCACCACCTCCTCCTCCTCCAACTCACACACACCATCACCGGACTTAGCTGAAGCAGAATGGTAATGTTGGTGGAAATGGAAAATGAGGAAGGCAAGCAAGAAGGAAAGAAACTTCATTTTAGGAACTGGGAATGAGGTTGATACTGATGATGTTGAAAATGGTGTGTAGGTGTAGGGTGATTATTAGGTTGATAAGTACCAACCCATTTTACGGTTGTGTAGCATTCAAGACTGGAAAATGGTAGGGTTGCTTGTCGTCGCTGAAGGGGTTTTATTGTACACTTTTTTCCTTTGCAAAAATAAAAAAAAAAAATGGAAACAACAACGCTTTTGTACATTGCATAAAGCCCTTCCAAAGAGAACTGATTCCCAAAACCCTAAGCTGCACATTTTTTTTGTTTCAATTCACGAAATGATGATTTATACTTATAATTCAAAGCGACGCTTACATATGAAAATAAACGAACATTTAATCATTCCGTATCAAAAAATCATAACCTTCTACAAAAACAAATAATAATTTCTATCCTCTAGACTCAGCTCACCCATTTGTTCCTGATGTCAAGTTTTTTGGAAATACTTCTATGAAAATCGATAGGCAAGGGATGTATCGCGCATCAGGTAGGACTCAAATGTGAGTTTCGTGCTTCTCTATTTACCCGTTAATATTACTTTGTAAGGCCGTAGCTAATTTCTGGGCATAAAATCTTGACATCCCTCTTGAGTTTTTTTTTTAAATATTAAGATATCCTGTCTGTACTAAAACATCTATCTCCTTCATTGTCAATGATCATACTATATTCTTATTAATGCTATTGTGATGTATCTCAGCTTTATATGTCGTATCATGAAATAGTTCTTTTTGTGCCAGTTGTTAGATCAGGTTTGAAGTTTACATTTGGTTTTTC
>JAWWMW010110316.1:0-10315 GCA_035048345.1 Echeveria elegans
CTTATTATTGCTAACTATTTTTCTTGATAACCATAATTTGATATTGTAAGCTTCATGTCAATGAACACTCATTCAACTTGGGTATGCGCATAGTGAGGATTACATGTACGGTAATGATCTGTTTCTACCAGCAATAGGAGAGACGCCGAAAGACATGAATGATGAGGAGTGAAGCTTGGTGGACATTTGACAAACAAATTTATAACTCAGAAGTTAGAGTGTCGTCCCTAGAGAGCAAAACTCAGTGCATATACTAGTTAATCAATGATGTATCTTATCTATTCTATCAAAAGGTTCTGTTTTTGTGTACTATAATTCCTAAACATGTGAAAATAATGAGAATACAGATAAGAAAAAGCATTCCAGAATCATACTTCACCTATGTGTACCACTCATTCATGCGATGAAATATTAAAACCAAAACATGTTATACAATATATGAAAATAAACCATGTGTGCTTCTGAGTGAGCCGACATATTTGGGTCATCACTCAAGCAACACAGCTTATACTACGAGCCCCTCCATTGAGGCGCACCTCGATTATCTCTAATTACTAATACCCTACAGAAAATATCAGTAAACAGAAATACATTAAACAAGTCTTTCAATTAAAATAACTCCTCCACTATGCAAATGTTATCACTCACGACCTAAGTACTACCATCTATAGCTATCGGAGTTAGTGTCAATCCCACATTAGTCCGGTTAATTACCTCAAGCCATTGCTAGTGTTGGTTTTTAACCTAGGCAATTCATGCAATTAGACATACTAATCAATACTAACTAATATACATGAACATATGAATAAGAGCATGTAGAACTAAATGAAATTTGTATACCAAAATTTAGAAATTCATTCTTCGCATGAAAAGAGTTGGTACAACACAGGATCTATAGGATTCTGGAATTAGAAGACTACTCACTCATAGCAATACAATACAAGAATATAAATTGAGAAGAAACAACAAATAAATAACCGATTTTGGCACGAGGTTTCTTATCGTTGCTTCTCTCCAAGTGTGGTTATGTAAAAATGACTGATTTTTGTGTCAAAATTTCGTGCTCTATGAGTCCCCAAAATCCGAAATGAAACTCTCCTTATATAATGTTCCTTCATTTCTTGGCATAATGGTGGACCATATATACCTACTTAATCCCCCCAAATAAATATTCTTCATAAAGCTCCCCATAAAACTCTTCATCAATATGTCTTCAGGTCTCTTCATTTACATGGCATACACTAAACTATCTAAGTTCATAAACGCTTCCAATCGAAGAATCCATATAAGATCTACCAGAGAATCACTTATGACTTAGACTACCATGTAGTGTTTCTCATAGTGGATCGTATCCAAATACATATCCTATATGTATCTATGTTCTCTCATGTCAGAATGATTAGTAAGATTCAATCAACGCATAGAGAAGCATACCAGTCTTAATTCAAATATCATTCTCATGATAAATGATTGACTAGGGATTTTAGAATAATGTTCTTTAAACAACTAAGTATCTTACTTACGTCATTGTAACTTAGACATAACATTCCTTCATGGATAGTTTCATCAAGTATCTATTACGGAATGAAACCTCAGGGACATATCTGCAAATAACAAAATATTGTAATCGCTTTCAAACCAAAATGAGCACCAAAAAACTGTATTCATTTTCCTAGAACTGAATTTGTAATCTGAATTTGCACTTCAACCGATCAAGTTGACCGGAACGTCTCACCTTCATCGTTGTTCATTCTTGAGCTCCGGCGAAGCCTTAACAATTGGTATCAGCCATCGACGATCCTTGGATCATGAAGAATGGACGATCACAAATTCCGTAGGAGCAGCTTGACGAAGTGGAAGATGTCGGACGAAACTTCGGTTCTGAAATTGATAATCTGCGTACAGTTGTGGTCATTATCAAGCATCAAACCGATTTAGTGACGAAGCAGAATGAATCTATAGCACAACAAATAGAGGCGATGATGATAATGATGAAATTCATGGCTCACCAAAAGAATAAGAAGCATAATTTGGAGATCGAAGATTTATCTTCGCATAAATCAGGTACTTCTGAACCTCATCATCTTGTTAGTGAACTTGATCAGGCACCTGTTATGCCTACTGTTGTGTCACGCACTGCGAACTTACCATTCGTTCGCTTAACTCGACTGGAGTTTCCTCGGTTCTCGGGTGATGGAGTTAAGATTTGGTTATATAAATGTGATTAGATATTTGCATTAGAAAATACTGAGGAGGACCAAAAAGTTCAGATGGCTTCGATTTACCTGGATGATTTGGCCACTTATTGACATGAATCTCTTCAATTTGTGGTCGGAAGAGGCAAGATCCTATCTAGTTGGTCCTGCTACAAGCAAGAACTACTTAAAAGATTTGGTGAAGTGTTAGATGATCCTATGTCTGAATTGGCATCATTAAGAGAAACTGATGGAATTATAGCTTACACAGACAAATTGGATTATCTAAGGACTAGAGTCAGATTACTTGAAGATTACTTGGTCAGCTTATACATGAATGTCTTGCGATTTGACACACATATGCATGTTCGAATGTTTGATCCCCAAACTGTGCGTCAGTGTTTTTCACTGGGGAGACTCTATGAATCTGCTCACCCTAAGCTTGTTCATCTTGGAAGTACAAGCAAAGTTAGACCAATAGCGACAAAGCCGGTGTATACTTCAAATACACAACAAGTTTCAGCAACGCCAATTCACAAAACGCAAACAGCACAATCTCATAATCAGTTCAGGAAACCACTAAATCCTGAGGAAAAGGCTGCTAAAATGGCTAAGGGTCTGTGTTTTCTATGCGATGAAAAATATTCCTAATGCCACTTTCAAACTGCTCACAGAGGTAGTCAAATATTCTGGATTGAAATGGAATTCGAAGAGGATGGTATACAGGATTTACCTGATGAGGAGTGTACTGAAGCTGATGAATCTGTCCCTCCGGTTTATATTTCCCTGAATGTAGTCACGGGAACTGATGGTTGTTACACAATACGTGTAAAAGCTTACTGTGGTAAGATTCCTATCTTTGTGCTTCTGGATTCTGGCAGTACTCATAATTTCCTGGACGAAAGAATAGCATTGAAACTAGGCTGAAAAGTGGAAGGTCAAAATGGCGCCGTTGTCGGGGAACAGTTGCTAGTTTGATAGTATTACGCGATTTCAATTTTATTGAAATCATTTTTCTCGCTAGTGTTCATTCTTCTTCACTGGTTTTCGTAGTTTTGTTATCCAAAATATCCTTCGCGGTATTTGGATGCAAACGAGATTGAAAGCGAAGAATAGAACACAACCTAAACGAGGGGTAGCGACAAGTTAGAGTTCTTCTAGGAACTTTACGCCACAAAGATCTACGCCGCGCACAAACATTTCACTTCCACCCACTTACGTGCCGCGCCGACCACGAACCACAACTCACACCAAACCAATTAAATTTAACGCTCAAATCAGCATCGATCAAATGGATGATCAAGTAGAAGATCCATTGCCAAGACCGCAAAGGATGGTCGATCCTGAAAGACCGGTTGGAGATGAATCAACTGGCTAGAATTCCTAAATCAATCAAATAAAATTTTAACCCAATTATAAAAAAATCAAGAACACAACGACACAAGATTTTTTTACTTGGTTATATGCCCTTCCAATTGATTTTTACTCCATGGTGAGTTCACTGAGGAACTCAAATTGCACTATGGTTGAGAGTTTACATATTACAAGCCCAAATCAAAAGATGCGATACTTAGCTTTAGCGCATAACTCAAGTCTTGAATCTATGGAGTCTACAACTTCTATCAATTCAATTCCACGTCGACAGGTCCGCACAAGGTCCACATAACACCAGTTCAGCCAACTCAAGGAGCAACTTCAGTCGCAGCAGAGAGAGTCGTATTCGGTAACCCTAGTTTGTGCCCTCTTTCTGATATTTATACCTGAGGCAGATTACCAGATGCAGCAGAAACCGTCAGATCAAGTCATAAGAGGTCATCGAAGCCGTTCAATCCATTTGAATGTTGCAACATGCTATTCAGACAAAACACTCTGTCTCATTTAATGAGACGACGTCGCTTACAGTATTCATATGTGCAACAACAATGATCCCCTAATTTAGCGACGACATCTTCCACCTTTACCGACGATATTCTGACGAATTTGCAAATTGATGGTTCATTTCTTTCCGTTATGGGTCATCAAACTTCTATAAAAAAAAGTTGGTAACATAAAAGCTGGCTATTTCGAGAAACCAGAAACAAGTTGGAAGTTCGAAACCAACACGTGGCTTGGCTTCCATATGAATAATTATATGGGCCGACAACTTCAATGTCAATGAGGATATCTGTTTGTCCAAAAGGAAGGGATGATTTTCTAACTTATTATGATGAGTGGCGACTGGTGGCAGAAGGAGTTGTGGTCCAATTGTTATACCCTTGGTCATTGCACTAACTGTACTCGGGTTCGAGTTGCCCTGGATGCATTTCCGTCTTGAGTCATGAGAATGTCATGTTCTTGGACGATGTGGAAATAATCTTTTTAATAAATAAAATGGTGGCTGGTTAAGGTCGCATTGAATTTGCTTCAGGTAATTGGGTATCATCCATTTCACCTATTGATGAATGTTAAATAACTAACAACATCTCTACAACATTATTTGATTTTCATGATTCAAAGTTGGTACCATTTTGATGGAACAATAAAAAGTCCGAACATGCCGCCTATACCACTGACCATGCTAATCCTAAGAATAAGTATAATGTTATCACCACTGCAATGGGGCTTTGTTTTGTTCAAGATTTAACACTTGTGGTATCTTCGCTACATTCTACGACCATCCCAAGCTATTCTCAAGCTGTCACCATTGTCAATGGAGCCTATATAAACGCCATCCTAATAAAAAGCATATGTTATGTTGTTATCAATGTTGTGAAAACTGACCGAATTGGCCGATTCGGTTCTTCAATCATGTCGAACGTGTCATTGAACTGGTCAAACCCAGTCAAGACAGGATTGAACCATCCGTTTGTATATTAAACCGACGACCAGACAGTTTAACTCAGTTCCGTTACATTAAAAATGAAAATGCGATTAAAAGGAGTCGAGCTTATCACTTACAGATCCCTGCTCCTTCACAACATGAGCTAATGCTTCACTTTGACATATATTTGGAAAATATAGTTTTAAACTTTAGTTTCGTTTATAAATTTTTTAATAAAAATAAACATAAAATCAGTCTTATTGTTTAGGACAAGGCACATATGTTATATTCAACAAAATGACAAAGTAATGCTTGGATTTTAATCATATATTGGATATTGATTTCTTATTTTAAAATTAAATAAAACTTTGATAATGATATTTTTAAGTTACAAAATGGAAATTTAATTATAATATCACTTGTAACTATGTTATAATATTATTCTATTTAATAATAAAACATAAATATATATTATAAAATTCAAATTGGCCCGAATGGTGATCCTATCGAATCGAGCTTTTCACAACATTGATTGCTACGTTAGAAACTTTCGAGTTATCCAACAACCCTCTAATCAAAACAATGGAAGAGATGATCACACTACGCATAATCTATCATAATAATAACATAAGCTCCACAACACACAATTAGAAAGGAACTTTTCCCGTCCCTAAAGGCCTGGATTCGTCACTGAACCCTCTGACCCGGCTGCTCGACCCGGTTGCTTTTCATGACCCGCTCGTACCACCCCGACCCACCCGAACCACCCACCTATCCTGCAAACGCGACCTAACATTCCCTCTCTCGATCTCTCTCCCCTCACGCGAACGGAGCTCTCTCCTTCGACCCATCTCCTGCAATCCGGCGCAAAATCCGACCGTCCCGTCAGTCGCCATGGCCAGCAATCCCGTCAATCGGCTCCATAAAACCACAACTCACCACAACTCAGCAATCCCGTCAATCGTCTCTCTTCCTTCTCTTTTAACCTGCGGCTCCGATCCGCCCCACCCGACACCAGCATTCCCTTCGGTCAATTCCTCCGACCCCTTGCCCAACCGACACCAGCCTTTCTCCGACCCCGTTCCAGCGTCCCCTTACCCCATGCTCACCGACACCCGACACCCAACGTTCCCGTCGCTTCAGCGTTTCAATTCAGCAGCAGGCAGTGGTAAGTCTTTGTCGCTGAAATATATTGTTGACTGAAACATTACTGAAATGTCTTTATTTGTCACTGAAATATATTGCTGACTGAAACATTTCTATCAAACATGAAAGGTTTGAAGAGGCGCAGCGCATTGATATATATATATATATATATATATGCATTGTTGTGCAAGGATAGTGCATGCCTAATTGAGCACATGTAATTTTTGTAGGATTATGGGAAACATGCTCTTGAGAGTGCTAGGGACGCTCAGATTTCTGTGAATGTAAGGCACACCGAGATATGCACATGTTCTAGGCAAATGTTTAGGATAATGTTTCTAAGTACTGGAATTTTTAGTATGAGGTTGATATGGAGGATGTCGACGAGGATATGGAAATGAACGTGTTGTGGTTGAGTATGTCGATGCTATCTATTCTTTCTACTGCAAATATGAGGTAAGTATGCTCGCGTATGATTCTCATTTGGTGGAATCTATTTGCTGACTGAAACAGTGCTGAAATGTTGCTGACTGAAATCTATTGTTGGTATTTGTCGATGCTGAAATGTTGATTGTTTGTTTCTTAAATGTTGCTGAAATGTTGCCATTTTGTTGCTGCAATGGGTGATGGAATCTTGCTATTTGTTGCCAATAATTGCCATTGTGAGGTTTAACTAAAATAACATGTTGGAATTTCAAATAGCATGTTCAATGTTGAAATCAGTGATGAAATCTTGATCGTTTTATTTATCTTAGTTCTAAGATTTTTACAGCGTTTCCATTTTTATGGACAGCCCGTGATTGCTTCATCATTATGTTGCTGCATATTGAAATCATATTGCTAATTTTTTTGCTACTTTATAGAGTTTGCAGCTAAAATAGCTGACTGAAATCGCTTCTCAAATTGTTGACTGGAATGTTGAGCTGTTTCTTAAGTTGCTGTCTAAATGTTGCCTACATTATTTGTTCCCATTACTAGCTGAAATGTAGACTATTTGTTGCTTTTAATATTATTATTTGTTGTCGAAATACCTCAACTGTTGCTGAAATCGCAGTTGCAAACCTTGATTATTTGTTCCAAGAAGCCGCTAATTACTTCATTTCACTTTTGATTATTTGTTGATTAAATGTTGCTGAAGCGTGCCCATTTTTTTGCTGAAATCAGTGATTAAATTGTGTTATGTGTTGTCGTAATTGCCGTTGTGATGTTTGACTAAATTAGCATTTTGGAATTTCAAATACTATGTTCACTGTTGACAATCAGTGATGAAAACTTGCGATATACTGAAATGTTGCAAGTGTTGTGTCGTTGAAATGTTGTAATTTTTTTGACTTTGTTTTGTTTTGTTTAGTCATAGTTCTAAAAAATCGTTTCTCACAGATGATTGTTGATAGAGCTCGACAGATATGGCCACCTCTTGGAACTCTCATTTCATACAATGTAAGCATCGTTGATTACATCAATTGTTTTCCAATCATGCCTCACGACAAAACGTTTGAAATGATGAAAGCAGTGAAGATCTTGCTATGTTCATTTTGATTTAAAATTCCTCACTTATTATATGCACTTTAGCCATCCCCAAGTCTCGCGACTAAAAGTCTGAAATGACCTTCAAAATTTTATGTATAGGCATTTGAAACTAGAAACTAATTTTCTCATACCGGGTTTTAAATGCTGTTTTTTATTCTAAGTTGCTGAATTGTTGCTGAAACGTGGCTATTTGTCGCCGTGGTTGCTGAAATGATAAATGTTTACTGTTGAAATCCATCAGCCTTCAGTCAGTTTTGAGTGCTGAAATGTTGTCGGCGTGCAGAAATCTACTAAATGTTCAGTGCTGAGATCGTATCTCTTTTTAAGTTTTGTTTTTTTGTTCTAAATTCTGAACTCTTTTTTTTTGCACAGGTAATAACTGATAAAGCTAGGCAAATAAGCTTACCTGTTGCAACTCTCAGTTCATACAAGGTAAGCATGAAGTTATTTCGTTACATTCTCAATGTTGTTGTCATTGCGTTGATGTCACCATTGTTGTCGACATGATAACATTAATTTACTTAAAATAACTCACTTATTTTAATTTGTTATTCCCCACGCCCCGCGACTGTGTAAATGTAGAATGAACCTTATGCAGAAACTATATGCAGCAACTATATACAGAAATTAAATAAAATGTATGTATTTAAAATGTATGTATTTAGTTTGGACTTACATTAAAATGAACTTTTAAAAGCACCTTTGAAATCATCTTTGGAACTATAACCTAATTTTCTCGCTTTATGTAACGCTTTGCCTATGTTCGTTTTGATTAAGAATGCCCGGTTTTGATTAAGAATGCTTGTTGCTGAAATGATAAATGCTTACTACTGAAATCAATCAGCCTTCAGTCGATTTTAAGTGCTGAAATGTTGTCGGCGTGTTCAGTGCTGAGATCATCTCTTTTTAAGTTTTATTTTTTTGTTCTAAGTTCTGAACTTTTTTTTGGCACAGGTAATTACTGATAACGCTAGGAAAATAAGCTTACCTGTTGCAACTCTCAATTCATACAAGGTAAGCATTAAGTTATTTCGTTACATTCTCAATGTCGTTGTCATTGCGTTGATGTCACCATTGTTGTCGACATGATAACATTGATTTACTTAAAATAACTCACTTATTTTAATTAGTCATTCCCCACGCCCCGCGACTGTGTAAATGTAAAATGAACCTTATGCAGAAACTATATACAGAAATTAAATAAAATGTATGCATTTAAAATATCTGTATTTAGTTTGGACTTAAATCAAAATGAACTTTTAAAAGCACCTTTGAAATCACCTTTGGAACTATAACCTAATTTTCTCGCATTCTGTACCGCTTTGACTATGTTCATTTTGATTAAGAATGCCCGATGCTGAAGAAAGACGTTATATTGCGCGTGAACGCTACGCTGCACAACGTGCAAGAGAAACACCCGAGGAATGTGACACAAGACTGCAACGTGCACGAATTCTAAGGCAACAACGAACCATGGAACGTAATGCACGTGAAACAATTGATGATCGTACCAGTCGTCAAACACATGAAGCTGAGCAACGTCGACAAAGAAGCCGCAATCAGGCTGCATCCACATTATTAGGGAATGAACCGCCTTTAGCACGACGTGTCATGGATTTCTCTGGTGGTGGCTCGCGACACCATCTTGCCTGTATGACCTTTCATTGTAGGGCATGTCAGGCCTTGCACTGGGTAGAGGAAAGTGTCAAAAACACCGGTTCATCTTCCGTCTAGCCTATTTTTGTAACATGTTGCGATAGAGGCATGGTTGACCTCCCTCCACTCACTGCCCCTCCAGAACCACTACAGACATTACTCACTGAGAATTCACGCCATGCGAAAAAAATTTGCGCCAACATCCGTGCGTACAATAGTTCACTTTCCTTCACATCACTAGGTGCAACTATTGACGAATGATTCACAGCTGGTGGCATATACAGCTTTCGCCTACAAGATGCTTTGTACCACCGAATTGGAAGCTTGCTATAACAAAACTGGAGAGCCACATGAATTTTCCCAGTTATACATTTTTGACAACTCAGTTGCTCTTGATGGTCGGGTTTACCGATTTCCAACACTTGATCCTGCCATCATGCAAGCTCTTCAGAACATGCTTCTTCTACTTAACCCTTATGCTCAGATTTATCAGACCGTCGGACAATGGATGAACAACACACCAGTAAAAGAAATTGAACTGTGCCTATTATGCTTGAAGTCTCAAGATCGACGTTGTTACAATACTGCAACAGTAGATGAAGTCGGCGTAATAATGGTTGTTGACGGACACGATGGTAGTATCTCTGATTGGGACATTGTGGTTAAGTACCACGACGAGGGTCTTCAGCGGGTCTCTGCTCTACGCTCAGCTTACATGCCGCTACGTTATGTGCTTCTTTTTTCAGATGGTCGTCAGGGGTGGACAACAACAATGCCCTTACGTGATTTTGGTTATGATAGTGACAACATTAATGGAGGATTTCAGCGCGCATCAGACAATCAAGAGGCAGTGGGAGGGAGAAGCGGGACATGACGCATTACACAGATGCAGTACTTCTCACACATGTTGCACCAACGCGCACAACCCCCTGAGCATGTGTTCCTGAGTGGGCGTTTGCTTCAAGAGTACATCGTCGATGCATGGGCT
>JAWWMW010110327.1:0-10315 GCA_035048345.1 Echeveria elegans
TTTTTATAAAATTAAAAACTTTTTAAAGATACAAAATATCAAAATGAACCAAAGTAAAACAATGTTAAATTATACTACGTATATTTATTTTACATTTTTTAATTTTTTAAGTTTTTTTTAAATTTTCTATTTACAAAGGTGGTTAAGTGAAAACGTAAAATTTTATACAGGTGATTAAGTGAAAACTTTTATGGTTTTGTGAAAACGGATAGTATACAAGGATGGTTTTGCGCAATTTAGTCTATTTTTCTACTCCCTTTTCTCGCTCATCCGTTTGAGATTAACATTTGCATAAAAGGATAGATGAAACATTAGTTAAGGTTTAAAGGGTATTTTTGAAACTTTAATTTTTTTTTTGTCGTCAGCTCAATTTCCTTACGCTTTATTAATAGTAAATATATCCGACGCTTTAGATGCATCCCGGTCATAAATCCTATTGTTTGATCAAATGGATTTTTTTAATTTATATTTCGAATTTGGCTCAATTCAATTCGGTCCCGGCCAAAACCAATTCAATTCGGTCCGGAGTGAAACGCAGCGTTTCGAGATGTGTGTAGTATCAAACGCCTTGTCCGCTTGCCTTTTTGATTTTTTTCGAATTTAATTTCTAAGCCCCATTTTTCTAGGGTTTAAGCGGCACGTGAATCAATCCATTTGAAAACGAGACCAAACCGAGCACGGTTCCATTCAGGTAGCGCTTTCCGACGCCGACAACCTTCGATTTCCTATTTCGCTCCTGTCCTGCTTGTTTTTTTTTTCCTTTCGGTTTGTTGATTTGTCTAACTATCTTTTTGTACGTTGGATTTTCCTGTGTTTAATTAACAGCTTTAGAAGTAAAGATGCAGGCTTGTAATATAACTGATGTAATGGGTTCTCTTCAACAGTCTGTGTGGACTAGTTTGTTGAGTTTATTTTATTCAAGGGAGGATTTCATGATGCAGCGCCAGGAAAGTGGCCACTAGCTACATTTAGTTGCCATTTATTTGCAGCTGATACAGCCATTACTAGCAAGCAAAATACTTCACTTAGTCCACCAAAGAAGGAAGTCCTTCCGCCTATTGATCTTTTTCTGCAGCTGTAGTAGTCCATAGAGCAGTGCCTCAGCAGTTGGTGGGCAGCCTGGGACATATATATCAACAGGTACAATCCTATCACAGCTGCGGACAACTGAGTAGGAGTAGTGATAATATCCACCACCGTTGGCACAGCTTCCAATTGAGATGACCCACCTAGGCTCGGGCATCTGATCGTACACCCTAGACATACCGTTCAACGTGACTTTAGTCATATACACGAACAATGACTACCATTTCAAAAAAACCAGTTGCGGCGAAGGGAATACATATCGACTCAAAGAGGAGCAAGTCAAGTTGTAACTAAGCAAAAATCATGAAAAGAATATTCGAAAAGAGTAGTCCTTATCATACCCATAGAATCCAAGATTCATGTAACTCTTATTTTTGACATGGTTAGGATGTTCCCTTATCAATCAGATACGTAACATATAAACAACAAATACCTGGGATGAGACTCAAAGTAGAGTAGAAGGACTTGTCTCATTGATCTAAAACATAAAATTTTGTTTTGGGAAGGTGTAACCATGATCAACTTATCATGGAAAATCAATGAGGATTATAGATATGCCTAATTAGTCCGAGATTACAAGTTTTAAAAAGACAGACACAACGAATCATGAGGGTGTATGAGGTGGAACATGGAAAAATGTTCAAGAACTTGATGTGATTACAACATAGTTTGATATCATATCCAATTAAACTGCATAGCCACCATCAGCAGCTAGCAATGCAAAGCTAACACAATTAGTTACTGCAGTGAATCCTATAGCCATCATTTTCTGCTTTTCAGATTAGGATGCAATACGACCCTCAAACACCGAAGATGGTTAAGTTTTATTCTAGGTTGGAATGTTTAACTGGTCTGCGCATTGTAATTTAATCAAACTTTTTTTCCACTATATCTGAGAACAGAGAGATTGGACATCGGACACATCATAATCCTCAGGCCAGTTCCTCAATACAATCTAAAGGACAATGCAAAATCAACGTAGTAATCCACAACAGCCAATACAAAGGAAACATCGTAATTTTATAATTGTGACCATCAACATCAACAATATCAGTGCAACTCAAATTAACCACACAATATTAAAAACAGTTCAACTTACGAATGACGGCAAAGGCCAGTTTGGCAGCTTGGGCGCATAGGAAACAACAATCACATGATCATGATGAGAAGTCCCAGAATATCAACACTCACCAGTCACTCAAAAAAAAATCAATCCTAATGTCTTACTCCCGTCCCATATTTTTCTTCTCATTTTCTTTTTTGATGTCCCAAAATTTTCTTTTCATTTCTTTAGATGGAAAACTTTTTCTCTCACATTTACATCTCTCTTCAATCTATTCACTTTCCACTCATTCTCTTTCTTACTTTTATCTCACAAAATTTAATTTTCTTAAAAATCGTGTCAACTATTAAATGAGAAGAAAATATTGAGACAGAGGGAGTACATTTTAAACCTATATACAAACCTCTCTCGTCCACCACAAGGAAATGAATGCATAAAACAACCGATATATAAACAATTTCACTCACTACTGCAAAAACTCCAAAAACAATGGTTTTCTGAAATTCACAAAAGCATCAAATTGACAGAAAAAGATACATACTTGCGAAGAGCAGGAGCCATCTTGTTGGTGAGAGTACCAGCCACAATCATACAATCAGACTGTCTTGGGCTAGGTCTGAAGATAATCCCAAACCGATCCAAATCATACCTAGCAGCACCAGTATGCATCATCTCAACAGCGCAACACGCCAGTCCAAACGTCATCGGCCAGAGAGATCCTCTCCGAGCCCAATTCATCAGATCATCAACTTTCGAGATCACATACTCTGCGGCCTTCGACAAACCTGACGGAGACGATGGTGTTGGCGGAAGAGGACGTGAGTACGAGGTTGGAGAGTTCGCGCCGGATAAAGCTGGAGACGTGGTGTGGAGTGCGGCGGAGATGTGTGGGGCGAGGTAGGGGAGAGTTCTCGAAGCTCGACCCACGACCGCCATGGCGTTCCGTTTATCTCTCTCTCTCTCTCTCTGATTTTGGGTTGAAGAATACGACGACGGAGAGTTTTATGTTTGTTTTCTGGTGACGTTTGGATTTGTTGTCCGTTAATTCTGTAGTTAAAAGGACTTGATTCGAATTAGAAATTCTTATTTGGGTGAATTGTGTGACTTTTGAAACTCTTGGGTCTCAATTAGAAAGTCTTTTTACACTCCTCCTGTTTAAAATGTGAGACTTTGCACCTGGAAATTGGAATGCTCCAAATCAAGTTAGGGTTTGGTTTGGGTCGAGTATCATCAATTGGTGAGGTGTGTGTTCATGTCCTTGAATAATGCTTGTTATGTGTATCTGCAGTGGAATAGATAGCCTAGTGAATATGTTAGTGAAGTGCGCATACAAATTCCTTACTGCTGGATCATAATCAAATTCCTTAGCGAAGTGGCATACAATAGTGTGTTCCATTTGGTAAACTACACATAAGGCTTAAATCTTGGTATTTTTTCCGACGTAGAATTGGATCCTAACTAAAGAGTTGCTCTTCACCTTCAAATGAGATTTCTTTGGGTTAAAAGCAGTGAATTTCCATGGCTCCATAGAAAGCCTTTCTGGCCTCCTTTGTATTAAACTTTGAATTGTTACTAAGCATAAATTGTCAGTCAGCAGAGTGTTCTTAAATAATTCAATTGTGTCTCCATTTGTTGGGAAAAGTGCGGTGTTGGAATCAGGTGGGGCAGCTAGGAGAGTAGAAGAAAGGAAAATTTCTAGGTATGAGATTGGTCGTTCTGTTAATGGTCTTATTTTTTAGCCTTTTATTATAAAATCTTTAGGAGGTTTTGGAGTAAGAGTGGATCGGCTGTTCATGATAGTAGCGACGAGATGAGCTAAAGGTATGAAGCCCTCGGACAGCTCTCTCTCTATTTTGAGACAAAAGTATATCATTTGTGTCGCACAAGGTTCTGACAGATGAATTTTTATTGCGGAATGGATAAATGATATGTTTATTTTTATTTGAAGAATTAAAAAGCAGCATTTTGTATTGACCTTTTGATAATTGCAAAGCTTTGTTTATGATCCGCTAGCCATTGTGACTTGTGAGCCCAATCTACCAAGGCAGTGTCTGTGTTGAAGCTCATCAAGCACCAAAGACATGATTGTGAGGGCAAAGCAAGTGTTAAGCTTTGAACACAGTTTGTGTGGGGATATTTGTGGATGTGGACCCAATGCATGGTTAATGCTGGCACCCGTCCGCCGTCAAATTATGTAGCTGGCTCCCAATAGCAACATATTCATGACCTGGAACCAAGACAATGAATGCTCGTCATGGAGACTAAACTGGACTGATGGAGCACAAGCCTTTCATTTCATTTTCATCCTAGCTGGTTGTTTGCATGTTTCAAGTAGTGTCAGTTTGTTGAGATTGTTGTGGTCTGTGGTCACTCAGCTACCAAACACTTTACGCGCTAGATCATACGTACTCCCATTCTTCACATCTAGATGTTCGCAACCTCAGGTTATGAAACTAAAATTATGTTACTAGGTAACTTCATTCAGTGTCATGTTCTCAGGCGGTAAATAGCCTTCATTCATCAATATGTCTGACTAAATCCAGAAACTAACTTACCTGTAAAAACTGTCGATTATGCAGGCCTTATTCCTATTTTATTGCTTGCTGGAATTACCAGCCGACAATGTGTAAACTACCGTACACAAAGTGGAGAGGAGTCAATGTTTATGCACAGAACATGTTGATGGTGTCGGCAGATGCGAATAGTTTCATCTCTAGTCATAGTCTCTTCTATGCTAAAAACAACACGAGGTTATTGTAATGGTATCATGTCTTAGTCGTCCATCATTTTCGATTTCGTCGGTTGAATGAAATGTCTCATCTCTCACACTTAATCATCCAATTATGATTCAGCTACATGGAATTAGAGATTAATATTTACTAATCAAAAGGCTGTCCGGCTCTTCTTATATTTCCATCTTCAGTTCAGACATCAATTTTAAGGTAACCCAACCCAAAGTGACACATAACAACACACAACGTGATACTGAAATGCAGCCACGCCAACTTTGCATTTACTTAACGACTCTGAGTTTCAAGCATTATTCTAATCATCAAAACTTTTAAAAGAGGCAGATGAATCAGTACTCAATCAATAATATAATATTATAAATCAGCTTAACTCTTAATTAATCAGTTTAAAAAGAGTAAATGCTGTAGAATTCTGTACCGACAATAATGAGCAAAAAAAGAAAGACGTCAATGTCAAAGGGCAAAACCGTCATTAATTAAATCAGAAACAAAAATAAAAGGAATCCAACCCAACAAAATCTGTCGGTTTACTAACCCCGGTTAATGTTAACCGGAGTTTCTGGTTAATGCAAAATAAACTCCCCAGTTAAAAGCGGGACCGCTCGTGACTCGTCATCGATCGTCTCTCAACTCAAACCCTCCCTCTCAAAAATCCCTCCTCTCTTCTTTTCTTGCTAAACACACCCACCGTCGGTGGCCATTATTGCTGTTTTCACCAGCACTTCATTTTCATCACAATAAACAATAAAGTTTCGATTTTTACGCTTCTCAATCCTTTTTTTTTTTCGAATTTAGCATTTATTTCTGCATAATGGGGTTCAATTGATTCTCTGGGCATTCTTCAAACCCCATGGCGGATTATCCGAGCGACTCCGTTTTCATTGATATTGAGAATATTTCTCATGTTGGAACGGTATGTGTTTTTGTCTTTCTTTTTCATTTTTTGTTTGTGTGTAGTTTTTGCTTGAATGTTGCTGTTGAGCTGAGGACTGAGATGCTGCTGGTGTTGGTGATTATTGAAGATTTTTGTGGTTTGGAAGTTGGGTTGAACGTGCATTTTTGATTGGGGGTTGAGATTTGGAGATTTTGGTGTTTCTTGGTGGTTGGTGTTTAAGGAAGTGAATCAGGTTTAAGTGTTGACTAGTGAGGAATCTTTTTCACGAGGTAGTGTTTAGTCTGTTTTGCGAGGATTGATTGCTCTTTGTTTGGAGTTAAGTGGTAGTTGAGGTTGTTGGGGTTATGATTATGTTTACCCTGTGAGGCTTTTGGTTTGTAGTGTCGCTGAGTACATGGAATTCAATTGTGTTTGTAATATGTTTGATTAGTTAACTGATGACGAAAGAAGGGAATCGTATGTATACGATTCATTTTTTGATAGAGCTGTCGATGATGTTTCGGCGATAAGGAATTAGTGAAGTTATGGTTACGGTTACCATTGATCTCTGTCTGTGGATGTATTTATTTTTGGGTTTTTGGCAGTAAATAAGATTCACAAAACGGTAATGTTCTGATTTGGTGATAAGGGGTAAGTTTGACATTTATGAATTTGGCTAGTGCAGCTTTTATGGTTGAGAAAGAAGTCTCGATGAGTAGTGACTACTGACTAGTGAGTAGAATGATACCATCAAGATTTGTACTGTATCCTGATGAATGCTATCTTGTTCTTTTCAATACTTCTTTTTTCTCTGATTGTTATTATGATTTTTTTCATTGGATGGTTAAAACTGTCTCAATTTTTCTCTGTGATTTCAACTAAACATTTACAGCAAAATGCAGGAGCATCATGTGAGAACGAGGTTTGGGCCTTTATCAGTTACTATCATTGGAGACCAGGACAAGCCGGGTCTAATTACATACCCAGATTTAGCTTTAAACCGTTAGTGGATGCCTTTTTTGGTTTAGTTTCCAACTTTCCAAATAACATAATGTCTCGTTACAAACGTAGTATGAAAATGAGATTTGCAAATTTTTTGAAAAAGAGTGATCATGTTTGTGTGATATCCACGATGATTATAGGATGATTACCTTTTACTTTCGTCTGTAGCCATTGTGGCTGAATCCTGATTGCAAAGTGGTTTCGTGTTTCAGGGAAACTATTTTGTCGATAAATTTAAGTTATTTAATTATCATGTAATCTGTTTCAGGTCAGATGTTGTTTTCAAAAGTTTCGTAACGTATGACGAGGTTTGTGTTTTTCCCTTTCTGTGCAGATATGTCATGTTTTCAAGGATTATTCTTTTGTCCAGAAGCAGGCGCGTTGATACATAATAATTTTTGCATTTACCATATTAGTCCTCCAGGACATGAGGTAAAGTTTAGTAGTAAGTCAAGTTGAAATATTTATTATATACATTTTTATTGTGGTTAATGATGTAAGCTCACACTTTCCGCAGTTGGGAGCTTCAATAATCAGCCCTGATGAGCCTGTTCTTTCTGTTGATGACTTGACTGATCAACTCGCTGAAGTCCTCGACTTCTTTGGGTAACTTTCTGCCTACATAGAGAACTTCCAGTGAATTTTAATGTTGAAATGCAAAGAATTTTTGATACAGCGGTGAGTGGAGATGTGTTCTGATGATCTTTTATTCTTTAGACTTGACGTAGTGCTGTGCATGGGTGTTACAGCGGGAGCATACATACTTACCCTTTTTGCTGTAAGTTTTCGAGGTTGTTGTGTTGCTTAAATTTTTAAAAGAACGGCCTTTAAACTGCGGTTTGAAGCCTTATTTATTGTGCACCTTTTCTACTCTTTCACCAGTTGAGATATCGACATCGCGTTCTTGGGTTGATACTTGTTTCTCCTTTATGTAAAGTTCCCTCCTGGACAGAATGGTTGTGTAACAAGGTAATCCTATAATTTTTTTCCTTGCTCTTCTTTCCAGAGTTTTCTTTGAAAAGAAATATTCTTAAATATTGACATTTGTTTTCAGGTTATTTCCAATTTACTCTACTTTTACGGAATGTGCAGTGTCGTGGAAGAACTGCTACTTAAGCGCTACTTCAGCAAGGTATCCGTCACGGGCATTCCTTTATTTCTTATATATGCTACAACGTATCAGCATTTAAATTGACGACTTGGATGTGACCAGGATGCTCGTGCCAGTGCTCAAGTCCCAGAATCAGATGCAGTTCAGGCATGCAGAAGAGTAAGTTATTGGAAAGAGTCTCAGTTTTCATGGACTGAGATTAACTACTTGCCAGTCTGACATGATTTTGAAGTTGTATTTGTTTTTTATTTTCAGCTGCTGGATGAAAGACAGAGCCCAAACGTTTGGAGGTTCCTTGAAGCAATCAATGGGTAAAATAAAACATGTCAATATTTATTTCCGCTAAGAATTTCATTTGGCTGGTGGAAAAATTCTTGGACACGGTATCTTATCAGATTCTGCGTTACAGGAGACATGATTTGACAGATGGACTCAGAAGACTACAATGTCGCTCGCTGATATTTGTTGGGGAGAACTCTCCTTTCCACTCAGAGGCTGTTCATATGACCTCCAAATTAGACCGAAGATTGAGTGCATTAGTCGAGGTACATCTAAAACTACATCCTTCCATCTGATAAACACATAATTATAAATGTCCAAATTTTGACTTAATAAAGGTTCACAAAATAATAGGTTCAGTCTTGCGGATCAATGGTGACTGAAGAACATCCCCACGCCATGTTGATACCGATGGAGTATTTCCTGATGGGATACCGCTTCTTCAGACCATCTAAATTTACTATTAGCCCAAGGAGTCCTTTGAGCCCAACTTGTATATCACCCGAATTACTTTCACCGGAAAGCATGGGCCTGAAATTGAAGCCTATAAAAACACGGGTTTCACTAGAGGTATGACAAGACTCTGAGGCTGCTGTATTAGAATTCTCGTCCTCTTTGATTGCTACTTTTGTGATATGTTATGCAGTGGTTAAATCAGCATGGTATGATTAGGGATGGTAGATAATAATGAGTTTGGGCTGTAAAGGATAAAGCCGGTGTATCTGTGGATTCTTTCATTTTAGGGACTAGCAGTTGAAGGATTGTGCAGTTCCCTGTAAAGTACACAAATAGTTGAACATCTTTGGTGAATAAATATTTACAGGAAGTTGTTATTTAAAAAGCACGCTCTTTGTTTCGGTACATAGATATGTATACGAATTTTCAGATGAGATCCTTAACTTGTCATCTTCACCAGTATAATAATGTGCCTAAAGGAAACTAGTGAATCGTGCTGTATATTCTGAGTACAAGGTGCTGTAGCATTTTTTCTCGATATACTGCATATGAAAAGTTTGAGGCAGACTGTTTAATAGGTATAAATGATTCTGGAGACATTTCTTGTGGCTTTGCTGCTAAATGATACTGCATATGTTTTCTTCTTCCTGGATAGGTGGATAGCTGATAGTGCACTTGACTGAACCTTACTAAGTCGATTAACGGGAACATACATGTGAACAAATGTTGTCATCATGAAGGATTATGTGTTTGGCATTTTGATGCACTTTTTGAGCCTGAACCTTGATTTGCAACGAGGTTTCAAAAATGGAGAATGGTCGTTGATCAATCAAAGTTCAAATCAATCCTGATTTGACTTGGCATCCGACCATACAATGTTGAAAAAGTAATGTAAATGCTGAGATGATGCAAAAGAAGAAAAATGCACACAAAAAAGGGAGTGCAGAGATCATTTGAGATTATTAATCTCTTGCACATTTGGAGAATTCTATTTACATTTTTGAAGATGATTGTTTGCATCTGTTTCGCTCGTTGTGTACTCAGTTTGAATGTGTGCGAAAATGCACTGCATTCACGTAATTAACAACAACAAAAAAGGAAATAATAATTCAAATTTGCTCAAATGGTCTCAGTTTTTTTAAGAGAAACTCAAATAAAAAATTAATTAGAACATGCATGTGAAGTAGATTAATTACCAATATGATGGAGAGCTTGAAGACTAATCAACAACAAACAATCAACAAATGTACAGTTATATTTTCTACTTTATCACTCACATAACACTATTTTTTCTATTTTATTCTTCACTCACTTACATTCATCTTAATTTCTCTCTCAAAATCACATTATTTCTTAAAAATTATATCACAATTCAAACAAGAAAAACATTTCAGCACGAAGGGAGTAACAATGAATAATGCAAGTAATTTTTTTCATTGGGATAACAAAGTTGGGTATGACAGACCCAACAAATATCATATAAAAACCAATACCAAACTTGGGACAATTTTAAAATAAAAACCAATACATAATTAGTTGTAATAATAACAGCAATAATCAAATAAAACAGGTCAACTGAGATATAAAAAAATGGTAGAGATCAGGTAAAAAAAATTTTAAATATAAAAAATATAAAGAGATCATAACCATAGATGTACCTTCTAATCAATGGCTGAGATTATCCAATTAATATC
>JAWWMW010110338.1:0-10315 GCA_035048345.1 Echeveria elegans
AATGTCCAACATACGAAAGAACCAAACCACCCAACGTGAATATGAAATTATGAATATACACACCATCATACACCACACTAATACGTATCTCGATTACTAATTAAATCGCCTTTATTTGTATCGCCTTTTTTAATCAGACTTCTTAATACCCATTCATTAAATTCCTTCACCATGCCTCATTTGACTCTATATACAAAATATAATAATAAAAAGAACATAACAACAATATTAACAAGCATGAGAATTTTCTTATGTGGTACTATTAAATTATGCACGTGTAGGAAATGAGTATTACACCAATTAACGATCCATTATATACGGTAAATATGACGTGGATTGCACACGTGGCAGCGTCGCATAAATCAGTCCCTGAAAAAAAAATGAAAAATAGTTCAAAATAAATAACATAAAAAGGACACGCATTTGCAGTTTCTGGTAAAAAAATCTCCGAACATTCGCTCCGCCGTCGTAACTGTCAGATCCGGCTAGAGATGGTGGCTCGAAGCTCGCCGGACGGACTTCCGCCTGGATGGACGGTCAATTGTAAAGTGTTGGACAGTGGCCGTAAGCTGAAGGTTTGATTTTGTTATTGCGTTTGTGGGTGTTGGATTTTTGATTTTGTTAGGGTTTGTCGATATGTGAATTGGTTGTGTGTGAGTTGATTGGATGGTGCAGTTGTGGGTTGTTGTGTTGCATGAAGTGGATCGGTTTGGTTTGGTGGTGCTAAATGCTGTTAATAAGGGTTGGATTTGGTGAAGAGGATTTTGGGGTGAAAAATTACGGCATTTTGTGATTCTTGTTTATTTTTTACAGAGTTGTATAGTGATCTAATGGTTTTTGATTATTATTTTTTCCGTATGAGTATGTGTGTCTACTAGAGACTGCTTTGCTATAAATGGAGTGGGATGTCTGTTAAGGATTCAGTTTTGTGCTATTGTCGTTACTCACTGTGTTGTGAATGGGTATCATTTTAGCGATATGGGAATTTGATAAATAAAACTAATTACATATGCTGATCTTCCATCTGTGGCATTTTACTCAATGGAATGAAAAGCTGATTTTGTCGATTCGTTTGTATCATTCCAGCTTTTGTTTCTGTAGTACATATGTGAAATGAGAATAAGTTTTCAGAACGGTACATGGTCAAGTTCAACACAGTCGTGCTTCAACTATTGGTTGGTCGCTGAAAGGAAATTATACAGTTGAGGACAAGTTTCACTTCTTGTCACATATTGTACATGCTATTTTTGAATGATTGTTTTCAATTTCTTTATGCGTCATTTATTTGTGATCATTGGAGTTGAAGATGTACGATTATCTTTGCTGCAGTACTATACTGATTTGGAAAGTGGAAAAAAATTATATTCGATGAATGAGGTATTTCGTTACATGAAATCTGTTAATGGCCGAAGTTTCGAGATCCAACAACTCCGCAGTTGTAACAGCCAGAGGAAGCCATCAATGGTGGCTCAAAACTCGTCAGACGAGCTCCCGGCAGGATGGGCGGTCAATTGTAAAGTGCTGAACAGTGGCCGCAAGCTGAAGGTTTGTTGTTGGTTTTTGATTTTGCTTTGGTTGATGGATATGCAATTTGGTTGCATTGGAAGGAGTTGCATGAAGTGGGTCGGTTTTATCAATTTTTAAAATTTTACATTTTAATAAGGTAAACAACATAGAAGAGTGGGAGATAGTTGATCGTTGGTTTGAGGTATCCCACAATTCATTTTACGATCAAAACAACTGCCATGATGTTCCATTGTGGTAGTTGCTCATTGAGTGTCAAATTCTGTTCATCTATGTTTTAATTTTTTAAAGAATATTTGTTGTTTCAATTTTTCAAATTTTTTTTACTGCGATATAAGTAAAAAATTACTAATGTTGATCAGTGTGCTGTCACATTGTTAGTTCTTTTCATCTTCCTATCTCAGTGTAACTGATTTTCTCGAAAAGTTAAGTTAGATCTAACATAGCTTGACATCCTATTGTCGAACAAAATATTTGTTGTATATACTTGTGATAATTGGGATTTGAGTTGAATGATACTTCTGCTGCAGTACTACACTGATCTGAAAACTGGAAAAAAGTTTTATTCAATGAATGAGGTATCTCGTTACATCAAATCCAAGCGTGGAAAAAGTATTACGACTCGAACATTTAGCGGGAAATGCAGCAAGGGATCAATGAAAAATTACCTGCATGTAAGTAGTATTTAAAGATTAGTCCATTTGCTTTCATGTTTGTGGTAAAGCACATAAAAAGCATGATTGTTTTTAGGGCATTAAGAAGGCAAACCCAGATTCAGGATGGCTGCCAGAGGGTTGGCTCATTGAGTTGAGACAATATGAAGCTGGTCCAAAAACTGGAAGAGAATACAAGGTAAGCCCTAAACAATAGACACACGTTAAGAGTTTTATACGACTTTCAGATATTTCTTTTCCTTTCATATTGACTTGGACAGGGGATAATTAACAAAACATTGCATATTATTTTTGAAAAACAGTTTGTGTGCGTGTTTCTCTGTATGATAAATTTGGACGTTCTTGATTTTTTTTCTGGGTTTTTCCTTCTGCAGGTTTATATCAACAAATCAACCGGCCACAGATGCTACTCTAGGCTAGAAGTACTTCGATGGCTTAAGAAGAAAAATGATAAGGGCCATACAGTCAGGGACATTAAGAAGACCATGATCCGGAGGTCTAAAAGTGTAAGTACCTGAGAAGCAAAGATTGTGCATTACATACATTGTTCGTGATCAAATGATATACACTTCCTAATCCGTTTTTCTTAGCAGATTATCTCTGTTATGCATCTTTAAAAAAATTCTTAGGTTAGCAAAAGAACTCGATAGATGTAGTTTGAGATATGCTTGTTGTTTAAAAAAAATATCTAACCATAGTATAGCAAATGCTTTGTGGAAGCGATGAATATATTGTGAAATCGATTAGTAATTAACTTTCCAAGAATATCAATTTTCTCTTCAGCACGAGGACAAAAACGATTCAAAACCAAAGAAGATGGGGGAACATCTCGATGTTGTGGAGTGCGACACACGGACACTTAACTATAAGAAACTTAGCAGGTCCAGTAAGGCTCTGGTAAGTAAGCATCTTTGTGACAACTATTTGATTGATTTTTACTGTGTATTATTATCATTTGTTTTTTGCTTGTATATATTTCAACAGATAACATCTCAAGCACAGAAGCTAGCTGCTGAAGGGACTCGTCTGAGAAATGCTGCAGGTGTGGTTCTTGGGTATTAAATAATTACAAAGAAGTACACTATACATGCAGGAGTACACTATAACGACATTCCCAGATTGTATTTGATAAAAATTAATGCTGCAGATAAAGGGACTTATGTTCTCAGAAGCTTTACTGTGTCCGATGGCCATGTAAATGGTGTGCAAACTAGAGGATCCAAAAGAAGGCAGCTATCCGATTTAGAGAATGAAAGCACTTTGACCTCCACAACTGATGTGCTAAGCATTTCAAGTGGGATATTTGAGATGCATACGAGTACGACTAGCAAAAAAAGGGGCAGTCTGCCTGGTCGGTTTTCAAAAAGGCTTGCTAGACTTGAGCCTGAAATAGCGACCGATGTCAGTTCTATTGACTGCGCTCGGGCACCACGAGCTAAAAGGTCTGGTAGAGATCAAAAGGCTTTGTCTTTGCCAATGATGAATGTGGGACGAAAGGGATATCAATCTCAGCCAGTAACTGAAGTTGATCCCATTCTGAAAGAGGAAACTTCAGTTAGTACCAGGAGGAAGAGCTATGATTCCTCGAACAATAGCACAAACAATAGGGATGGCCTTTTGTGCCGTCGTTTCTCAAAACGGCTTGCTGGGTTTGAACCAGAGGTAGCCTCCATCCCATATTCCAGTGAAAAAATTGTTCAAGGCAGGTCCATTTTTGGTTCAGCCTTGTCTGTCTTAGTTCATAAGTCATGTCAGCAGCACTCGGGCCATGTTAAGGAGCCCGATTTGAACAGATGCCTGTTAAATAAAAGCAACTTGGAGAATGGAGTAGACTTCCACCAAAGCCTAGGTCTTGGAGGCAATGCAGGAAATACCAAACGTAAAGCCAGACCTGACAAGAAAAGTGATGAAGCAAAGCGACTTGCTGGAGTTGAGCTAGAGGCAGTCACAAACTCTGTAAGAGAGGTTAAATCAAGGCTGACTACCACAAACCACGACGTCGAGCCTGCAACAGTAGAAGCATGCAGGGATCGAGAGACTCAACAACCTATATGGCATTCCTGGTCAGACCCATGTTTAGAATTTGCATTCAAGACTCTGACAGGTGAAATATCAATTGAAGATGAACTTCAAATTCAGAGTTACTTTCAGCAAATAAAAAAGCCAGCCGAGAAAGATCCAAGTGCTAATAATGCCAGCTTAGTTCATCCAGAATGTAACCCTCCAATGGATGCACCTCAGAAATCCCTTTCTTGGGAGCAGCCTCGGGCGGACCTAAACTCTGGTTCAGTAGTCGGGTATAACTGGATCAACTTTCAGCGGGCTAATGGAGGTGATCCCGCAAAGATAAAATCAGGAAATAGTTAATGGCCACTCCATCTCATTAAGCAGTTTCAGATTGCTTATTAGCATTAAGGGATAAATGTTGAACAATTTTACCTCCTTACTCCTTAGTCAGCATAGGCTTGGACATATGTTTTCCTTTTTTTACTTCCAGCCCAGTAAAATACTGTGGCAAGACCTAATTGTCATCTCAAATTCTTGAGTCCTTTCACTTTTTAAAATTTCAATGTTTGCAACAAGTACAGTAGAGTATCAAATATATGGATATAGTTTTATATAGAGTAGGTTTTTGAAGTTCGTGTAGTGCAATGTGGAATAAACAATGTTTGTGATGAAAAGTGTTTTGGAGGTTGGTAACTATTTTTATAGTCAATGGTAAATCAACAATTCATATATGAGTAATACGTCATAATCTATATATATATATAAAATAACATCTAACTAGATGAACTATACATTTAGCAACAACATCTAATTAAATCTTTATATTTACCAACAACATCTAACTAAACTCTTATCTCCTAACTAAATCATTCCAACTAAATTAAAAATCAAAAATTAATAAATCAATTAATAAAATAATAAAAATTTAAAAATAAAAATTTAAGTTAAAATTGTAAAAACTTTAAAATATTTAAAAATAGAAAATAAATATTTAAAAATTTTGCAGGAAAAAAATTAAAAGTAAAAATGTAAACACTTTAAAATATTTAAAAAATAGAAAATAAACCTTTAAAAATTTTGCAGGAAATATTTAATATTTTAAATTTTTTAATAGAAATGTATGAGTTGTTGCGCACTTTATTTTTTTAATATATGTCTATTACCGCTGCACAATAACACTACCGACAATATTTGTTGTCGCCGCATTCCGTCGGAACGACGGGTTTGACACTTGTTTTCTATAACTCCATATATCCATGTTACCTTCTCATTGTTCATTGGGGAAGGTTGGCACATATCCAGTCGATTTGCATGCTCTTATAATGTAATATCTCACATCGAAAAGTGTGAATAAACTAGGTAAAAAAGTATAGTTATTAGTTCATATGTCATCAAAATAGTATGATTTTTATAGAAAGGTCCTAGATTGTTGTGATCTATAAGATGTTGGTGACATATGATGTTGAATCAATTAAACTTATAATGAAACAACTTATAACGAAACAGCTCATATGCACTTAGATAAATGTCATATTTTCAAATAATCTACTCCGGGTCGTTGATTATTTGTACATTATATTTCACTCATATGCACTTAGATAAATGCAATTCCAGTGATGTGACACAATCTATCCGTACATTTTGTCAAATATCATATTTTCAAGTGGATCTCAATGCCTCAACGATTTAAATTTTCAAGTGGGTCTCAATATCTCAAGGATTCATGTGGATATCAAATGCCGCTCACTCTAATCATTACACTGTAGATCCATTCTTGCGTTGAAATATTTAACTTTAATTCATTTAATTATGTATTCAAATACCTTTATCAAAGGCCGATATAAAGATTTGCTTATCTTAATACTCCCTCCGTCCTGAAATGTTCTGTACATTTGGTGGTTTGGCACAAATATTAAGATTGTAATGATTGTGTGAGTGAATGAATAATGTAAAAGTAGAAAAGTGAATAATAATAAAGTAGGAAAAAGAGTGTATTGAGAGAAAAAATGATTGTGTGAGTGAAAAAATAATATGAAAATAGGAAAGTGAATAATAATAAAGTAAGAAAGAGAGTGTATTGAGGAAAAAAATGATTATGTGAGTGATAGAATAATGTAAAAGTAGGAAAATAAATATTAATAAAGTAAGAAAGAGAGTATATTGAGAGAGAAAAAGATGAAAAATAATTACTATAAAGGGAAATAGGAAGAACATAAGGGGACGCCCAAAAAGAAAAGCATAAAGAACAAAAGAGGACAGATGTAGTATGAATTAGGATCCTGGGAGACATATACTTGAATTAATAACTTTAATTTTAATTTAGAATCAATTTAAAATGTAGCTTCTAAATAAAGAAGTATAAATCAAGATTTACTTTCTTATTTCGGCTACGTCTAGTCAAAATCCATTAACACATTCGATACACATTTAACATTCCAATATCACGTTACACACGTGTTTTTTATATAGCATATTAACATGTTTTTTTGATAATGGGTTACACAGATCCAATGAATGATTCGTACAAGACAAATAACATCTAGTACCTACGGACAATACAAGCACAGGTCACATTGAACACCAATACTTGATCGGTGTCAAATGGTCTATTATTTGGACACTTATTTGTTTATATTCTTTGCAATTATCATATAATTTCAGTAGTATTCTACATTCACATTGCCATTCAGGTATAAAACACGTTTTAGGATGAATGTAGAAACTTGGAGAAGAACATAGTAAAATAGAGGAAATTGAGTCAAAGTTTCACTCGATCGAGTAAATATGTCACTCAATCGAGCTAACTCAACAGAGGCACTTACTCAATCGAGCCAAAGTCCCTCATTCGAGTAAGCTCGGATTAAAACGACAGTTTTGACCTTTCAAGCTTTGAAAAATTCCACAGGAGAGCATCTAATGTCTGATTGAGATGAAACAAAGTGCGTTGAAAAGAAGCCTCAAAGACCTACAACTTTTATGTTTACATCAAGGAGTGATTCCGATGTTAAGGGAGTATTTGGATCGAACCAAGAAACTCGACTGAACCAAACCGAGAAGCAACCAATTGGACCAAATTAATTCAAGAATAAAATATGATTTTTGTCACACCAAAAATCAGCTATATATTTTTGAGCTAAATGAAATAAAAAGCCAAGAGCCCTGGAGCTTTATGAGGTGGGTTCAATTGGTGCAGTAAAACAATAAATGAGAAAGTTGGAATTCCACATTATGGAGGGGAGTTACTTTTGAGAAAATTTATTGAGAAGGGAGTTACTATTGACACACTATAAAAGGAGGCCTCACTTCACACTTCAAAGGATGAGAAAATCAGATTTTGTCACAAGGGATAGCTCCTCCTCATGGGGTGCTGCTCCACCGCTCAAGTCTCGATCGAGCACTCTTCTCTTCTCTTCTCTTCCCTTCTCTTCTTTCTTTCTCTTCTCTTTGTTTTACTTTTCTTTTTAGTGTAGTTATGTAATAGTTCTAACCTCGTGACAGAATCCAATGAATCATTTGTACTCATGAGTGTTTGAACATGTTTACATACATTTTTATGAAGTATTTTGAGTAGAAATAAGTATATTTATCCAACGCTCGTGTGTTTTATGTTAGGTGTTTGACAAAATGTCTAATAGAAACCGTATGAGTACTATAATTTTGGGGACGAATCTCAACAGATGAACCCAAACTAGCGTTGCACCGACAGGGCAAAAGCTAGCATTGTACGAGGTTAATATTCCTTTATAGAAAGATAGCTAATACTCGTATCCGTGAGGCTATTCTATCGAAAAAGGCTAGTCTAGAAAGTGTTTAACAGATTTAGCAAAAATTCTCATCAGTGATGCTAATGAAGTTAAGTTCTACGTATAGTTCGAAATGCTTATCAGTGAGAACTATATCGTCATATATCGCCACAATTTATCTTGTGAGTCAAAATTCGTGTCTTTGAGATTCACTTGATATATGTGTAACTAATCTAATTTAGTAAACCTATTTCTAGAAAATTCATTCTATTTATTTTTATATAAATCCCAGAAAATGATCTTGAGTATGCTAAGGAAAGTCATTCCCTGGTCATATCCTTTTAATTAGAAATTTTACAAAATCATTTCCAATAAAATTGAAATAAGACCCCCAAAAATTTAAGAACCCTTAAGTGCAAAAATAGTTTTTGTAACTAAATCCCACTGTTACCTTGAGTTCGACACCAGGTCACCCTAGTTTTTATAAATATCTTTTGAAACGAGTTATACTACCATTTACTGCGCGTCAGTATACTTGGATTGATGACCATTGCTAGCTTAGTTCAGCTATGATAAACCGATCTAAGGCATGAAAATTTGAACTTAAAGTTATGCGCGGAATAAAATCCTTTAGAAATGAGAAATTTTGAAATTTTGCTCGATAACTCTTAGGTGACTTTAACTTAACTATTTTATCTATGAGAATAGTTCGTTCGCATGCCTTGTTCTTAGCAAACTATGCACGATACGATTGTTAGGTTTTAAGTGAGGAGTCGCCATCTTTAGAAAAAAAATATATTCTCAAAAGAAACAAATTTTATTCAAAGAAAAGAAAAAATATTTAGTACCGGGGATTAGGAAGGAAAAACATCATAATAAAACTTTCATAACTTCCTCCTCGAAAGTACTAGAATATGTTTCAAAGAAAAATTTCGAAATAAAGTGGTGTTAAAGATTGCTCCCCCGAAACCTTGACCCTATGCGTAGTTCGCATATTTTTGCATGATTGCGATCGTTGTATTTTAATTGATTGATGATAGATGGCTAAGGGACGATCCTTGTATGCGCATACGTAGCATTTGAGTGAATTTTAAGATAACCAATTACAAAACAAACTGAGACTCCTCTTCTCTTACGTGTACGGTCCGTTGCCTAGCGCTTGAGTATGAGTCTTTCGTTCAAAGCCTGTGGACTAGCCCTACCTAGCATAAGTGATGAACTCGGTAACTTTCCTGCGTGTAACTAGCTTTTACGAGAAAAATCATGCTGGTGATTTGAGTTAAAGTCATTACTGAGTGACTGCTAGTTCTGGAACTCATTTTCATGATTGCATGTCTGTAACTTGGGAATGAACTGATCTGAACGTTTGTGTGAAATGATTGACTTGCATGATACTATAGAATGTTGAACGTTAACGACAATGAAAATGACATGCTTAGTGAATAAGTTTTGATGTGAAACGCGTATGAATGATTGCAAGAAAGATTTGTGAGTATTCCTTTTTCCTGAAAACATTCACGAGACTATAACTCGTCCACTAGGGTAGCCTAGGGGTTTAAAGGCTTGATGCATACGCTAAATGCATTCATGACATCTACGACAGTGATATAGGATTAGTTTAGTTTAATTAAATCAGAGAATTGATGGTAGATGGCTAAGGGACGATCCTTGTATGCGCATACGTGAGCATTTGAGTGAATTTTAAGATGACCAATTACAAAACAAACCGAGACTCCTCTTCTCTTACGTGTTCGGTCCGTTGCCTAGCGCTCGAGTATGAGTCTTTCGTTCAAAGCCCGTGGACTAGCCCTAGCTAGCATAAGTGATGAACTCGGTAACTTTCATGCGTGTAACTAGCTTTTACGAGAAAAATCATGCCTTATGATTTGAGTTAAAGTCATTATTGAGTGACTGCTAGTTTTGAAACTCGTATTCATGATTGCATGTCTGTAACTTGGGAATGAACTGATCTGAACGTTTGTGTTAAATGATTGACTTGCATGATTCTATACAATGTTGAACATTAAAGACAATGAAAATGACATGCTTAGTGAATAAGTTTTGATGTGAAATGCGTATGAATGATTGCAAGAAGGATTTGTCCTATTTCCTGAAAACTTTCACGAGACTATAACTCGTCCACTAGGGTAGCCTAGGGGTTTAAAGGCTTGATGCATACATTAAATGCATTCGTGACATCTACGACATTGATATAGGATTAGTTTAGTTTAATTAAATCAGAGAATTGAATCCTATTCTTGTTCGGAACGAACAAGTTTTAAGTGTCGAGTGTTTTTATGAGTGAAAAGTATGTCTAATATTTCCATACTATTTCGCTCATATTCTCTCTGATTTAATGGTAAAATA
>JAWWMW010110349.1:0-10314 GCA_035048345.1 Echeveria elegans
ATAAGTTCAGGAAAAAAGCAAAGCAAAGTACAAACATTCCATTACGATTGAGCCATCTGAACCAAAAAAATGGTTTTCCAGATTTCCGTCTGCCCCATCTAATCTCCGATCACCATCGGCTCGATCTCTTTAGCAAATAGCAACTTCTGAAATGTCTCCTTCCGACAGCATGGTTGAAGGTGTTATTCATGGATATGATTTCACTAATGCTTCTTCTAGGGTTTAGAATTTCATTGAAGCGGGTCCGGTTCCATGAAAGTATCTGGAAGGTGATTTAATTACTCGTTACTCTACCAGTTTCCTGAAGATCATCACCTGGAGTCCTGGACTCCAACTCCGGTGAGAAACGAAACAAGGCCAGGACAGATAGAGGAGGGTTTGATTGGGAAGGAGTTGGGGATTATCGCTCTAACCGGATCGGCAGCGTTCTCACTTCCTCCAGTGGATTGCAGAGGCAATCCAGTGGGAGTAGTTTCGGGGAGAGTTCGCTTTCCGGGGAGTATTACTCCCCCGTTTCAGGTGTTGCTGCCAGGGGCGGAGCCAGCTGGTAGGCTGGCCGGGCTGCAGTCCGGGTGACTTTTCGTTGAAAAAAATCAACCCCGACCCATGACACAGTCACACAGGTCCGCCAAATCGTCGGCAAGTGTGAAGTAGCTTAAACCGCCTCTGTCAAACCAAAAATTGCTCTCTTGACGCGTGAAGCTCTCACTAGTCTATATAATGACTCATCTAATTGTTGGGAAAATGAGCAGCGGCGTCGGGTTAACATGGCCGCCGCACCTATTGAGTGATTAAGTTAGGGTTTTGTTTGGGAGAGGAACCATTTATCAAAATTAATACTAGATCCTTAAAGTATCTTCAAATACAAGTCAGCCCACTTAAGTACATTTCAATTTGATCCTAAACATTCTAAAAATTCAAGTATGACTCATCTTATCAAATTAACTTATTCTTTTTTTGACTGGGTATTACAACTGGAGGCTCATAGAGCATATACCATCTAGTCTATTACAATATCAGTTACCCTATCTAACTCTTCGGTAAACTCTCATCTTGCACACTTCAAGCATAGACCGCCTTGGATACCTCTATCAATGCACAACTAATCCACGCGCAATCATCACATCTCTGGAACACGGGACGACCAACACATCCACGCCGATCCGGGAGTAATGAGTTGGGGGTATGTTTATTTGGCTGTGCTTTGGGGTACAACATACACGTACAAATGGTTTTATCGAATCAAACACACCTTCAATTTGTTAGTTGGTTGTTCTCAGTTGGTGTTTTCATTCAATTAGTCTGCTAGATATTCCAATCTTTTTGGTATTGCATTGATATACTTAGTTTTCATATGAGTAGTTTTCATGCTAGATAGTTTTCATAACCAAAAATCGTGTTTCAATCATGATCCTCTTCACTTTCATCATCCTCATCATTTCCATCCTCTTCACTTTCAACATTCTCATCACTTCCATCCTCTTCATTTTCATCATCCTCATCACTTTCATCATCATCATCCTCGTCTTTTAAACCTTCATGTAAAGGCACTAAAGTTTCTGTTTCCATCTCCTCGATATCTTCATCTAAATTGTATTCTTCTTATTCAATTATTGAAGCTTTTCCTTTATCTTTGCCTCGATTTGTCTTTGATCTACTATAATAACGAGGTTCGCTAACTCCACTTGCTTGATCCACCATCTCCCAAGTTAAAACATAGTTCTCAAACACAAACTCATCATTAGTGATAACACAAATTGTTTTTGTTAGTTTGCATTCTCATTCACATTTCCATTCAAATTCATAACCGTTTGAAACCCTAACATAGTTTGAAGCATCAAGCGGCAATCGAGTGGATGATAAAGAAGCATCACAAATTTTAAATTGAGTTTAGAAAAGAAATATAATGTTCACTCGGCGTTGTCGGAACTGTTAGAAAACAAATTGAGTGTTAAAAAAGAGAGTACCTAATCAGAATTGTTTCTAGCTTTAACCCGTCACTGTCTTGCAGAGAACCTAATTGGGCGTTGTCGTCGTTAGTAGTGGGCCGCCGTTGCTCGCCGTCGTCCGTTGAGATTATTTCCAGCAAATGAGTGGAAGTTGGTATTATTCATGATAAATTTTCCTAATTTTAGTCAAATTTTTATATTGAAATGGACGAAAAAGCCCTTGGGCGCAACCGGCACGCGCGGCTCGTGCGGTGAGATGATAGAGAGAGAGAGAAGGGCATGAAGATGGACGCAGAGAGAAAGCGAGTGAGAGAGAGAAGAGTGAAGAAGACAAGAGCGTGTGATTTACGACCCCAAACCCTAACACCGAAAACTACTCGCCCGATTTAATTCCCAGCGCCACTCGCACAGGTTGATCGCGTGTAGATCCGTCTGCTCACACTCGTCCGTTTCAAAATTCTCCAGATTTATTTAGGGTACGCACGCCAAACCCTAATTTCGATCCTCTTCAATTCAACATTTTTTAGAGCGTTTTTTTCCCTTATCATCGTTTACGCGAAATATTGGTGAAACTGAGTTCGATTTCTAGGCTTTGGTGCTGTGCAGTTTTCATATTTGATGTTGCTTGAATAGCTGCTGGTGATTTTCTTACAGTTTGCTTTTGTAAGGTTGCCAGTGTTTTATACTCAAAGTTGAGTTTTGTTAATAGCTACCGCTTGTTTAAATTGTCGATTGTGTGACGCATTAAGTATTACAGTGCATATTCTGCAATGATTTTGTGTGCCGGATGCAGGAATACAATCATTAAGATTGAAGCTGCGGGAGTAATCTTGTTGATGCTTGATGTGTTAATTTTTTAGAATTTCACGAGTTCATAAATCTTCCATGTTTGCAGCTTGTATTTTATTTTGTAAGTGGGAGGAGACAGGAGAGTGTTTGCTGCAGTTTGGGATAAACTTTCAGCATGGATATAGATCTGAGATTGCCCACTGGTGAGACTGATAGGGACGAAGATGAAGATGTCAATGGGTATGAAACCATTTTAGACGGTGAAATTAAATTAAGTAACGATGAAGGTGAACTTGGAACTCTTACAGTTGTTGGAGATTCAGACAATATTCAGTATGAACATGAAGGGGATATGACTGAGCAGGAACATGATATCATTGAATTTAAAGAAGGTTCATGTCTTGAGCCACTTTCTGGTATGGAATTTGATTCACATGGAGAAGCCTACTCGTTTTATCAAGAATATGCAAGATCTATTGGGTTCAACACTGCAATTCAAAATAGCCGCCGCTCAAAGACATCGAGAGAATTTATAGATGCAAAATTTGCCTGTTCAAGGTATGGGACAAAACGAGAATATGATAAATCCTTCAATAGACCGAGGACAAGGCAAGCTAAGCAAGAACCGAATAACTCGGCCGGTCGTCGATCATGTGCAAAAACTGACTGTAAAGCTAGCGTGCATGTAAAAAGAAGGCCAGATGGAAAATGGGTTGTACACAGGTTTATCAGAGAACATAACCATGAGCTTCAACCTGCGCAGGCTGTCAGTGAACAAACAAGAAAGATTTACGCTGCCATGGCTAGGCAGTTTGCTGAGTATAAAACTTTGTCAGGACTCAAGACTGATTCAAAAACCCCATTTGATAAGAATCGTAGTCTGGCTCTCGAAGCTTGCGACCTTAAGTGCCTGCATGAATATTTAACGCACAGGCAGACTCAGAATTCCAACTTCTTTTACGCTGTAGATTTGGATGATAATCAGTCCCTGAGGAACTTGCTATGGGTAGATGCAAAAAGTAGACATGAGTACAGGTACTTCAACGATGTTGTGTCATTTGATACAACTTATGTCAGAAGCAAATACCGGCTACCTCTGGCGCTCATCGTTGGAGTAAACCAACATTATCAGTTTGTGTTGCTTGGTTGTGCTTTGATGTTGGATGAAAGTCAACATACGTTGACCTGGCTGATGCGAATGTGGTTGGGAGCCATGGGTGGTCAGGCCCCAAAAGTCATAATCACGAGCCAAGACATGCCTTTAAAACCAGTTATATCGGAAGTTTTTCCAAATGCTGTTCACTGCTTTTGTTTGTGGAACGTGTTGGGGAAAGTATCTGAGAATCTGAGTCATGTTATCAAAAATCATGAAAACTTTACTCCAAAATTTGAAAAGTGTATATACAGGTCATGGACGGTGGATGAGTTTGATAGAAGGTGGGGGAAACTTGTAGATAGATTTGAGCTCAAGGAGGATAGTTTCTTTCAGTCACTGTACGAGGATCAGAGGCACTGGGTTCCGTTATATATGAATTATCTTGTTCTTGCTGGAATGTGCACACCCCAACGATCAGACAGTGTCAACTCTTTCTTCGATAAGTATTTGCATAAGAAAACCAGCGTGCAAGATTTTATCAAACAGTATGAAGCCTATCTTCATGACAGATATGACGAGGAAGTAAGGGCTGATTCTGACCCGTGGAACAAGCAACCCGTGACAAAGTCTGCTTCGCCACTGGAAAAGCAGATGTCAATGGCATACACTCATTCAGTGTTCAAAAAAGGTCAAGTTGAGGTTTTAGGAGCCATTGCATGTTTTTCAAAATCAGAAATACGAGACGGCCCCGATTTGAAATACAGAGTACTGGATGTAGAGAAGAAACAAGAATTCATTGTTGTATGGAATGCGTTAAAGGCAGAAGTTTCATGTGTATGCAGGTTGTTTGAGTACAAAGGTTTCTTGTGTAGACATGCAATGATTGTGCTTCAGTTATGCAGTCAGTCAGAAATCCCATCTCAGTATATATTGAAGCGTTGGGCTAGAGATGCTAAAATGAAACTGTTAACCCCAGAGATATCTGATCATGTACCATCCAGGGTGTGGCGTTATGATAATTTGTGTCAGCGAGCGATAAGGCTGGGTGAGGAGGCTGCATTATCTCAAGAGAGTTACGAACTCGCATGTCGTGTTATTGACGAAGCGCTAAATGATTGCGTTGCCTTAAATAACTCCAGTAGGAGCATCATCGAAACTGGTATTTCAGCCTCTCGTGGCCTTTGCATTGAAGAAGACAATCAAAGTTTTCACAAGTCGAGTAGAATAAAGAATTCTACCAAGAAAAGAAAGGTAGCCTCATGCTATCTAATTTCTTCCTGGATCAATCTCAAAAGTCCTATCACACTCGTTAGCTTTTTAACATTGTTCATACCTTTTCTGCTTTCCACTATAGGTGACTTCAGAGTCGACTGAAATGATGGTAGAGGCTCAAAATGTGCAGCAAATGGTTTGTTCTCTACTCATTTATCATTTATGTCTCACACCAACACGTATTCCATTAGGTTTGTGCTTCTTACACTGAAAAACAAACTTACCCGTACGCCCGACTGAAAAACAACTTGGACATTTTTTGTTTCCTGGTTCATCATGTATCTTTTCCGCAAGAATTCATAGGTGTCGCCAAATGGGATTTCCATAATCCTGTCTTATTGTTTTATTTAATTTCAGGACAAAATGGGTAGTAGGGGTGTTGGTGTATCTCTTGATGGTATTTATGGCCCACAACATAATGTTCAAGGAATGGTAATAAGTGACAAAAACATCTTGATTTCTACCAGGTGCGGCCTGTTATAGGTACAGGGCATTTTTTCATGTGTATTGTTTATATTTTGCAGGTGCAACTTAATTTAATGGCATCAACTCGTGATAATTTCTACTCCAATCCGCAAGGACTTGTATGTGAATTTTTGTCCAACTACGTAAAAGTTGCCTCACTTGTTTTAGACTATCTGTTACGATTTTGAATTGGATTCTTCTCTGATCTACACAGGGACAACTTAACTCAATTGCCGCAGCTCATGATGGCTATTATGCTCCTCCAAGCATGCACAATCTGGTATATAAATATCTACAGGAGTCTATTGCTGCATTTATTTTTCCTTGTAGCCTGCGGACATTTAAATTGTATGTATCTTGATTGTAGTCAGGACAGATGGATTTTTTCAGAACACCTGCTGCCTTCACCTATGGTCTTCGGGTCAGTTCTTTACCCTTGAGCTCACAATGCCCTCGCTGTCAGTTAATTGCACAAAATCACCTGTATAATGTACATGTTTTCACAAAACCACCACTATAAAAACAATTCACTTAATCACCTGTATAAAATTTTAAATTTTCACTTAACCACCTGCGTTAATATGAATTTTTTTGTAGAATTTATAAAAAAATATAAAAAAATTATGTTAAAATATAAAAAATTATATCATACTAGAGGTGAGTCCGTCGTTACGACGGGACTGTGTGATGAACATACATTTTTTATTTATATATTTATTCGATTCTTCATATTGTTTCCAACGTTTACTATTTTAGTTTTATTTTTTTACTTTTAGGATATTTTTATTTTGATGACTTCATTCGATTCCCCTCAAAATTACCAATGTATTCTGCACAATTTTAAATTTATACCTATGATTTTTTTGTCTTATTCTTTTTTTTGTCTTATTCAAACTATTTTTAGTAACGAAATTAATAGTTTTATATGTATGGTGGTGGATTAAATTCTTTTATATATATAGATTAGAAATAAAATATATTAATTTTAACATAGTTTAAAGTATATTAAACCAAGATTTTAAATTTTGTAAAAAGCAAAGTACATAGAAAACTTTATTATTTTTATAAAGTTTAAAACTTTTTAAAGATACAAAATATCAAAATGAACCAAAGTCAAACAATTTTAAATTATGTTATGTATATTTATTTTGCATTTTGCATTTTTCAATTTTTTTTTGATTTCTTAAAGTTTGTCTATTTACAAAGGTCGTTAAGTGAAAACTAAAAATTTTATACAGGTGATTAAGTGAATTTTTTTTATAGTGGTGGTTTTGTGAAAATAGATACATTATACAGGTGGTTTTGCAGAATTAACTCTTAATTAATTTATTTCTTTATCATGTCTACGTTCTGTGCTCATTTTAGGACGAGTCCAGCATCAGGCCAACCCAAATTCACAGCGATCATAAGCGGCAGGATTGAGTCTCACAAAGTCATTGCAATGCCTAGCAAGGACAAATTGTTTCATAGTCAGTTAATAGTGTAATTTTTAGTCATTCATGATTCATTGCTTCATATCATACACTGTTTCGAGCTGTTGTAACAGATTTCAAGCCTTTGGTTATTTGGCTAGTTGTAAACTGTTTTTGTTAACAAAGTTATTTTCACATGACAAAGGGCCCGTTTATAAATCCTATTTGAAATAATTTTGAGTTTAGTTTAGAAATCATTTTGAGTTAACTTTTATTCACTTTCTTGTACAACTTAACCTCAAAACCTTTTGGAAATTTCAAACCCTTCTCTTAAGATGGGTTAGGATTTTTTTTTCTTTTCAAAACTTCTTTACGCCAAAAGCCTTCACTCCCTACCTCGTCGCCCAACCTACCTCACCCTTCTTCAATGCTGCCTCCGTCTAACCCAAATCCGATCACCGTCCCCAACCTCAAACTTCAACCTCACCCATTCTCAAACCTCAACCGCTTGCTCTGTCAACCCCATCTCGTGTACCGTCCCCAACCTCAATCTCTCACTCATTCATCGTCCCCAACCTAACCCATTCTCAAACCCAAATACGACCACCGTCTCCAACCTCAACCTCACACATTCTCAAACCCAAATCCGACCACCATCCCCAACCTCAACCTCACCCATTTGTCATTTGAATTGGACGAACTGTGAAAAGGGGTTGAATCTCAATCCGACCACCTTCAAACCCATCTCGTATCGACACCGCCGCAACTCATCTCGCCGCAACCCATCTCCTATCGATACCGCCACAATTCCAAATCGATTCATAGCCAAAAATTCGACCGACTCATCATCGACTCTCGCCGCAATCCATATTGTCGCAACTTCGCCACAAATCGGACCGACTCATAGGCAACTCACCACCGACTCTCGCCGCAACCCATCTCGTGGCAACATACCCACAAATCCGACTGACTCATCGCAAACTCACAACCACAAACCCGACCCTTAACCACCACAAATTCCGACTCTTCTTCACCCGTCGATTTCACCACTACAATCCCGACCCTTCCCACCACAGTTCGTCGGATTGAGTCGTCCGGTTGGGTCGGATTGGGTCATCGATGAGGGTGGTTAGGAGGTTAAGAATGAAAGTTGATTTTAGTTTTGAGTTTGTTTTGAGTTTAGTTTTAAGTTAAAAAGGTAATTAAAAATAAACTCAAAACTCTTTCTAGAGTTTTTTCAAAACTTTTCTCAAAGTGTCTTTATAAACCGGATCTGCCACTTATTTTCTACAAAAAAAAGTGGAAGTCATCCTCAATTCCAACTCTACAAAGTTGACAAGGTAAATGTATCGACGTGTCTCATATGACGACACACTACTTTATCCTCTGCTTGCCGGTTGCATTACATTTCCCAACCAGTCCAACCTGAGAAGGATCTTTGAATGCACGTCGTTATACGTGTCAAACTTAAATTTATAGTATCCACAAAACACTTAGATAGTGGTAAGCAGGGTCGAACACACAGGAGAGCTAACAGTCTGAATTCGTATGAAATAACAATTAAACTAAAGTTAAGTCCTAAAAGGGGGTTTTGAAAAGTTTTGTTTTGAATGCGAAAGTAAATAACGGGGTTTAACAAACCAGAAAAATCAGTCTAGGAAATTGTTCATGCAACTAGTAATCATCGACCACAATATATATCATACAATATTGAATTAAAACAGCTATTCCCGCCTACGTACACTCGCCAAAGTAATACGCTACCTGTTCTGATCAGATAATCTCGCCAAAGACTTACCTAATTTTCTGAGTTCAGTCCACTATTAACCGCCAAGTTATCAAGCAGATATAGCAGTTATTATCCTAACCTATCGCAATACATCCACCGCCAAGCTTCGATACCACGATAAATTATTCTAATATCATGCAATAATATCTATTGAGTTTCACCGCCAAGCTACGCTGAACAGATAATTAAGCATGCAATTAGGCACAAGAACTGGAATAATTCAACACACATGTAAATTAAGCGCAAGTCTCATACTATTTTGTTGCAATCACAACTCCCCAAACTGAACATAAATTTAGCTACTCAAAGACATTGTATTGAAAAAGCAAAATTGAGTTGATGAAAATTCTGGAATAACAACAGAGTTATGAACTAATGAAGCTAGAAGATTCTTGCTGGCCATCTCTCTGTCGCTCTGAATTTTTGGCTTATGAATAATGAAAATCCTCCTCTAGGGTTTGACTTGTATCTTTCTTTATACTGATAAAATCTCCAATTATAGAAACAAGTCACTCCTTCAATTTTTGGGCCCATGTGGTCAGTGTAATTTAAAATTTAAATTTTTAATGGGCGGGGCTGGGCCCGTGTGTTTCTCTAAAAATTTAAATGGGCCCATGTGTTCTGTGTAAATATAAAATTTTAATTTTTAATGGACCGGGCTGGGCCCGTGTAGTTAAAACCCTATCAAATGGAATTTTAATATTTAATTTTTAATAGGCGGGACTGGACCTGTGTGGCCTGTGTAATTATAAACTTTTAATTTTTAATTTTAATGGGCCGGACTGGGTACGTATGGTTTGTGTAAGAATAAATTAAACAATTTAAAGGTATGTGTAAAATGGGTAGTTCATATTTTGAAAGTCCGTTCACCTTATTCTATTATATAATAGATATAGATTAATCTCATTGTGTATCTTACTATTAGTAATTGAGGAGACCTGTTTGACGGTTTCCATTTTTTTTCAATTCCAAAATGCTCATGTTTATCCGTTGTTGAAATCTGATAAACATTAAAAATAGAATTTATAAATGTATTTTTTCATTTTAAAATATTCATGTTTATCCATTTTCTGAAAACCAATATGAATTGAAATTTAAACTAAAAACACAGTAAAAAGTGTGCAACAAGACTAGTACATATAGAATGCCTCGGTCAATGGAACTTGGTGTCATGAACATAACCGAGTCGACGCTTAAACTTACAATTTAATTATGGAGTACTTATTATTCCTGAGGCTGGATGTCAGATAATGACATTTGATTAAAGTACTTTATCTCCAAATCTTATGCATTTGTGACTAGTTAATACAGTACATACTACTATATTTCACAATCTACACTAAAATAGAAATTCTTGACCATTTCTACATGTGTTAGCTTTATGAAAACTTAGAGTTCATTTTTTTTGTATCAACCTATCCCTGTCTTGGACAAACCTTCCAGAACAACCAATAGCAACACTTCCAACTACAAATTTTAATTTAACCGTAAATATAAAACCATTTCGGTTTGAAAAACGTAGATACTATGTGATTTTACCTG
>JAWWMW010110360.1:0-10313 GCA_035048345.1 Echeveria elegans
TAAAACTATATATCTTAAGTAGTGATGAAGTCTGAGCAAGCATCGGCGACAGAAATATCCAAGCAGGGAAGACTGCCAAAATTGCATGCACGTGTAAATTTGGATACCAACGGTACAGCTGAAGTCCCACTATGCAGAGGTTTATACCCTTTACATTCGCATCCAGGTCCCAACAATGAAGTAAGAAAGCCAGTTTTTGAACCTTTCAAAAGCTACACAAGTTTCAATTTCATGGAAAATGTTACTATAACAAAATACATTGTAATGTGTGCATATAAACCAGCTAAAGAAAGTTATCCAGATTATTTCCTAAACCATGTGGTCGCCAGGTTTCCATCAACCTGGGAGAAAAGAGATCCCTTGCAGCCTCAACTATGCCAGAATGAACATAGTGTGGAGAAGAGGAAAGCAAGTGCTCTCTCACATTCTGTCTGAATGTGATCATTACTGCATCAATTAGCAGCACAGACTTGAACAGAACACTAAACATTAATGACACGCACACAGCTAATGTCACTTAAGTACCACAATTCTTCTTCTTCTTTCTGATGAAAGCAGAAGTACCAGAAATCTAACACTGAATTAATGCAAAGAAATCGATGAACTTCGAATGCCAAGCAACATATAGAGGAGGGATGAGAAATGAGTAGAGATAGACAGATACCGGGAGCCTTACTTTAATGAGGCCATCTATATCTTCATCTGAGAGAATGCATGCATTCTCTACCCAGACCATCTGTCAACAGGTCTTCAGGAGTGTCAGTTCCTCGAACAGCTAGCCATGATTAAAAGTGCATGCATATTTTTTTTAAACTACAATTTTGCTTTTTGAAACGACGTTTAAGACGATTGCTTTTGAATGAACATGGAACTCATGTATTATTGCAATTCTGAAGGTGCAGAATGCAGAAACAATCAGTTATGTAAGGATTGTTCCATGGGGTCAATATCACTTGTCGATAGAGCCATGCACAAGGAAAATATGTAAGGATTTCTTCCAAGATGATCAAGTAATGGCCCTTGGATTAGAGATCAGAATCACAATGTCACTTTTGGCACAGCATAATGGTGTAACCGTGTAAGTGAGGGGAGGACGTCAGCGTCACACTTGCCTTGTAAGTTTAGAAGTTTGGTTGGTTTTATAAGTTTGGCTATGCCTCTGTAACAAATCTCTAAGCCTGACCACAACATGCATAGGCCAGTTAACAAAACACTGTTTGACACTGTGTTCGGCCTGGATAACAAACATGGAAATGGAAACATTAAGGGCCTTTTCATACATTGAAACTGCAGAAACCACATGACTACCTATGTGAGTGAAGAAAGTGAAAACAAAGTCGAAATTTCAATATTATCAAGTGGAAAAAAATAAAAAAAATTACGACACACAGCAGAGATGAAATAGTATGGTTAAGCTAGTTTCCAGCTGTGTACGTTGTTACAATCATGCAATTAAAAGAGTTTCAATATTATTGTTCAAAACTAAGCTTCATTTCTTCGATAGACAAGACCCTTGTGTGTGTTTGAAAAGAACACAAAATTGGCTTATGTAGTTCACCAACGCAAACCGCTTCTTCCACCAAAGCCATCTTTTGTATGCCACCTGTTCATCAGGAGATGAAACTCAGTGTATATAAATAAGACAAAGATGCACAACGTCAGGCTAACGTCCCCAACAGAATAACCATTCACTTGACTACACCAAACATATCACAAATGGTTGCTTGTTAAAATTACTCGTAATATTTACACCTAGCACCAAAGAATGCGCATACTGATCTTATTCTTATACAAATGAAAATCCACAAAATGCATACTTTGTGCTTTTCTCATCGTCTCATGCGTATATAATCATAATAACTAATCGGCATTTGAATAACTTCAGATTGTCATATAATCATCTTTTCCACTTTCATTCCCATGGGATAGATCGTATACATGCATGTAACATACACTAAATCCATAACACTCGAATAACTATGCATGGGCACAAAACCGACAAATCCAATCCACAATTCCACATTATAACCAACACCATTCTACAAAATTCCTCCAACAACCTCATCCAAATCTCTCATACATAATCATTCAACTAAAAGCATCAAATCGTCGTCTAGTTGGCTTAAATTTGAATGATTTGGAAGCCGAGGAATTACTGCATCTGCATGGCCTCAAACCCTTTGATATACGTTGATGTCAGAATGAGACCATATGGAGATTAGAATTAATGGTTGTTGCTTTGGCTGCTTGTTATTGATCGACATTTAATGTGCATGGTCGAGAAACATACTTTAGAGATAATTGATGTGGTTTTGGCTAATTAATTTAAGGTCGACTGGTCGAGTATTAATTATTGCTGCTGCCCGGCCATCTTAATTAAGTGAACATGCATACATTTGGTTGGAAAAAGGTGTCATGTTAGAATTCAACATATATACGCCCATGCAATTCTTCTCAGTTGCCTCGGCTGACGGCTCACCCTCGCTAGCTATGCACCAGTAAATATATGAGTTTATTTTATTTATTTATAATGAAGCTCTTAATTATATTAGTTTGGCAAAATGGGTATAGCTTTTCGATTGACCACTTGCCTTGTAATTCAAGGTCAACGATTCAACACTTCAGAGTAGCATATTCCTTGAGAAGGTACTGTTGCACCGTATAATGACATTGAATCTCAATGGATATGCAGCTGACGCACTTAGAAGTATATTTGAGATCGAAATATCTTAGTTTGGGTATCCTAGAATTGTTGCAATACATATACTCTTTCATTAAAAAAAACTATTACTACTTTGGCGCCGCATCATGAAATTAAATAATTAATTAATTATATATTTGGTGGCGATCATGATCAGAAATTCAGCTGCTTGCACCTAATTTGATGATAAATTAAGAGAAGAGGGTGAGGGTGTCTAAGGGCTTGAAAGCAGCGGTAGGTTTTCTCGGAGCCGGAGCTGGAGAGGTTTGTTGAGCCGCAGGTTGGGGGATGAAGTGGACGAATTTGCAGTTGGAACAGGTTGGGGAAGACTTGGAGACTATCACCAACATATGACAGTTCATGCATGCCATAGCCACCATATTATCATTGCTAGTAGCAGTAGTACTCTTCTTCATGATCTGATCCTGGTAATTTGCTACACCTGCAGGCGTTGATATTGACCGGCTGCGATCGTCTTTTCTGAAGACGCTGAGTGCTTGAGATGTCACTTGTTCTGCTTTTTTCATCTGGCTTAATTTGTTTGTCACAACTGAAGATGGCTTCGGCTTGCCTGATACTGGCGATGAAATATTGAGCTCTAGGTCTAGCTTCTCGCTGATGTGTTGATGATGATACAGGACTTGGGTGGTTGGGCGATCCCAACTCTTTTTCAGTGTCTTTCTGTTCAGGAAGTACATCTTGCCGGACTGCAAATAAAAAATCAAACAAGCACGACAACAACATGAGATAAGAGGCCTTCTGCTATTTGTGATACTTCGATAAAGCTGGATTGATGAGGGGCAGAACAAAAAAATGAGCAGGTGATCAGAGACACTTACTTTGAGATCAAGGCATTGCTCCCAATCCAAGGGCAACCGTTCACTGCTGTGCTGAAGATCAATAATATTATGATGATGAGTGGCCTGAGATGACCTGGTTTCCAAAAAGCTATCAGAAATGGCTTTCCTCTTCCGGGAGGAGCTAGTGTCTGACGATTCAGACGAACTGCACTCTGGAGTCAGCCTGCTCCAACTGGAGGCCAACGATAACTTTGGCAATTCCATCGGAAAAGCACCACTAAAAACACTTGGATAGTGAAAACCTTGTATGATACAATAAAATAAATGATTTCAGGAGTCTGGGAAATTAAATGGAACAGCACAAAGAAGCAGTCTAGGTAGATTTTGGGAGGTTATGAGATACTGTATGATAGAGCAAAAGACTCATGCACAGGATCGTGACTACTTATAAAGGAGATGACACTGGTGTAATGTTTATTAAATATGGACCACCAGTAGAAGATACGAGTATTTATGAGATGGGTTTACATCTATCCAACTCTCTCCCCCCATTAAAAGCAGGCAGGCCAAATCATTAAACTCCACAAGTTGAGATCCCTTTAATGCCTTCATTTGTAACACACACAACTGAGTTTCTTCTCACAACATTAAACTCACTCCCTCTACCCATGACCACATCAAATTCCAACCTCCCACCTTGCTTTAAATTTTTTCTTCAAACTGATTATACTTGATTAGTTTCTCTACTCATCACACATGTTTGTTCTGAAAGGAAAATAGCAATGTACCTCTCAACTATAGCTACACATTAACATCTTGATACTGATTTCACAAGTTTAATTAATACAACCACCCCTTTAAATACAAGTTAGCCTCTTAATTTAATTCCTACACCTATATATGCTGCTGAGCTTTTAATCCAAGTTTGATGCACAATCTTATTTAATAGCCCCTCCTACATGCATGCGGAGATTGACGAAACACTTTTAAGGGTTTGACTATTAAACTAATAACAATTCAAAGCAGCATTTTCGAAGAAATTTTGCTCAATAGAAACCAGGCCATATCTAGATGCCATACATAACTGGAAGACAGCAATCAAATAACAAATCCAGATCTTGGATGTGATAAGTAAAAACATGTACGTTCTACAATCTTGTTGCATTGTGTTTCTGACTAAACTAGCCAACCATGAACGCCCGTGTTGAATATTACTCATGATTATTGACATCGCAATGAGGACACATCGACCCTCAAGGAATGAAGACTAAGGACTTGGCCACTAATTTGATTGAACATTTGCCTCATTCACACCTTATGCTTTTCGGTTTTAAGTAAATATTTGAAAAAGCTAATTCTTTAGTAGCTGACTCTGACTTTATGTAAGGGTGTAAAACAGATATATGTCTATTTGGAGTTATGGAACTGTAGGGTCTGTCAGGAAACTAAGTTATAGTTAGAACCCCTTGCCACGGCTACAGGGGAGGGTCAAGGGTGGAAGATCCGCATAAGAGAAAATGCAAAAAAACAAGGTTCACTGACATAGTTATGGACGCGAAATGGAACTACTTTCACAGTTAGAAACTCTGATGTCAGCTGTTGAAATTTCCAACCGAGATTCAAGAGTACAAGAGGGAAAAAAAGAGAGTAGCGAAGGGAGTTTGCTAACTAAATACCAAAACTAAGATTAGATATTGCAGTACACAACAACAGCTAAACGACTGTCAAGAACGGACAGATGGCACGGGAAATGAAAGCATGCGTAACTCTTGCATGAACTAGATTTAGAAGAAGAAGAAGAAGAATAAATGTGGATTTAAGGTGTTTACCAATACCAAGTACCAACCAACTGACAATAAATTTAAGCTCCCTATACACTGGGTTGTTGAATCCATGAATTCTCCATTAAATGATTCCATTTTAACATTTTCAGTGGTTTCATACGGACACCATTTCCCCACTTCAAGTTACTCATAACCATACTCCTGATTATTAATGTCCTCCTATTTTGAGGTCTTCTCTCTTCAGCTTCTCAGTACAGCCACTATTCTATTGCAATATTTTAACAATCGTCTGTTGGGATCATGTGATTGATCATGCGATTCCTAGTAACTTAGCCTACTATTTCAAGGTTTACTTTAATAACAAAAACAAAATAGACCAGCTCCAAATGTTCCATTTATGAACAGAAGGCACATCAAAACCTAGCGCAAAATAAGACAACTGGAAGAAACTAATGGAATGTGGCCTACCTTGTCATGAAGCTGATGCCAAATATGAGTTTGCAGGGTATGGTGCATGCTAGTTGATCTTGACATTGTAGGCTTTAATGGAGGGTTTGATGCGGGAACTGAACGCATCATAAATGACAGAAGGCATATCAAGCAAGAACAAATTCATTCCCCCGGAAATTCACTTCCTCGGTAGAGACTTCCTGCGCAAATTCATTCCACAAGAAATTTCACTTCCTCTGTAGAGACCTCCTGCACTAATAAATTTATATCATAAATCGGACAGACAAGGCCGCAAGGCATGCAAACAAATGTAAACTTCAGCACCAACAGACAACAAATAAATCCATTCCTTCACACCGGAACAGATGAAATGATACATCAACGCATGGATTGCAAATTAAAAGCAGAATCCATACATCCAATAACCAAATCTGAACTCTATATACACTGTCCGAAAATAAATAACAAGAAAGTACTGAGTTTAGACCTGTCAAAACGGATGGGCGGATGGTAAATGGGGCGGATGATAAATGGGACGGATGATAAATGGATGAAATCCATTTAACCATTTAGTAAACGGATAAATGGATATGGATGCTAAACGGACGAATGATAAATGGATAATTCATTTATCCATTTACCATCCATTTAATCGATCCAAACTCAAACTAATCAAAAAGAATTCCTCGATCCATCACCACCAGTTCACCACTCTCCACCATCAAACGAATGATGATAAATGTTAAACCATCACTTCTGCTCCACTATATATCCAATCCAACAACCATCTCACTTCTTGCACTCCCAAATTTCATAAGAAGGAACAACAACACAATGGCAGATTACATATGGCCAATCCTCCTGCTGATCCTAACCATTAGCCCTACAACCATCTCTTTATCTGAAACATCCACAGATTCAGACTCTAAACTGCAACACCATACATTCATAGTCCTTGCTGAAGCTGTGTGTTCTTCTACTATTTACAGATGCTCTGTCTTGAGAATTGGTGGAAGACAAACTAGCGAGGTCCAAGATTGAGGAAGAAGAGGAAGTCATGAGTAATTAGCTCTGTAGTGTTTTTGTTTAATGTTGGGTTTGCCTGGTTTGTGTGAAAATAGAGAATGCTCTGTTTTTGTTTAACCCTGAGTTTTAACCCTATTTATCAAACACTACCAAACCTCAAGGCCGGAGGAGACAGAGATTTCAACAAAACATATTAAAATGTGAAAAACACTTGAAGCAAAAGAGACCCAATTGTTGACCGAGCTTGCTGAGAAAGAGCAAGAAGGAATTAATGGAATTGGATTGGATTGGGTGATTCATACCTCCGAAGGCAGCGAGATTGGGAGGATTCGAAATTGGGAGGGATTCGGAAAGGATCATGATCATTAGCATCCGATGTTGTGCGGTGGCGGCAATGGACTAAATGGGATATTAAATGAAGATGGGATGTAATAAAGTTAAATGGATATTAAATGGATTAATGGATTTTGAGTCATTCCCATTAATCATCCATTTAACTAAATGGATAAATGGGATGAGTTCATTTATCCATTTAGTTAAATGGATGGTTAATGGATGATCTTTAATGAATGGTTCATGGACGGATAAATGGATTTGGATCAATTTGACAGGTCTAACTGAGTTATTGCTTTGGGAAATACTTAATGCTAGAATAGTGTTTTGGATTCAAAATGTAAAAAAACACCAATTTAGTCCAATTTCAACACAAATATTGGCAGGTCTTTCATCGAGTTATCTAATCTATCCTTATACTCAAGCTCAACTAAGATGACATCAGCCCGTTTAACTAACAAACTGAATATGGTTCACTGTTTATGAATCTATGCACTGCTATTACACAGCTAAGCAAAATAAGCAACAGTGTTTTACTGCACAAATTGACACAAGACCTACTTTCAAAATAAAAAATAAAAGCTCTCCAATTAACAAGATTCCGCAGTCTGAATCTTTATTCATTTCAGCACCTAACGGTTCTCGCGAAACCCTAAAATCGATACAACTGCCACCCGACAACATGCTTTCAATTACATCAGATGATAGTAAGAAAGGAAAATTAGTTAACTGAAAACAATAGACGTTAGTTCGGATAGCATACCGGCGATCGGAGAAGCAGAGGAAGCTTCGAAAGACGAAAAATGGAGTCGCATCGTTGGAGTAGATGATCGGTAATGCGCGCACGAGGGACGTACGTGCCTTGTTTCGTACTCCATCCGGAGTGGACCGGTTACTGGGCTTCGGATTCTAGTTACTGGTATTGGGCTGGGCCTTTATTGTATTAATGTATTTGTTGTCATGAATTTGCAAACATCCAAATTTTGTTGAAGGTTATGATCATAAGAAAGTCAAAACCTGATATTGCTGTATCGATGAGGAAATAATAGAAAATTGTTAGTTTATCTTGGATTAGGCGACCATGACTCACAATTTTTTTTAAAAAAAAAACTTCATACTACTAAAGCCTTCACTGCTTTAGCACTCATCAAGATTCGAGCATGTGACTTAGATTTATAATATACCATCTACAACCATTAGACTAGACCTTGATGGGTCAAACATGACTCACATGTCAAGGCTTTTGAGTCATATATGAGTCTAAGTCGGAATGAGCTAGCAAGTTTGTCATTCTATCAGAGCGGGCTCGAGTTAAGCCCGAAATGTGATGTAATAGATGCAACTCATTTGGAAATGCCGAGTGTTGAATTTGAAGTTGGAATCTTACCATTTGGAGTCTAAATCGAAATGGACTAGCAAATTTATCAATATTGCCTAATCATAGAAAAAGTCGGCTGGGTCCGAGGTATTAGGTACGCAATGTAACGAATTTTGATAGATAAATTGTTGGCACGCAATGAAGAAATTGATACACCAACTTATTTGAATTGTTGGTGTATTTCTATTTTTTTGAAGTAACATGTGAGGTAGGGAGTTCAATGAAACTAAGCCCATGGTTTGAAATTTGATTCAGGGTGACTCTAAAGTATGAGCTTTACATTAGTGGGTAATTTTTTTTATGTGGTACTTTATCTATCTATATAAAAGAATATCTAGCTAACAAATCATACATTTAGCAATAACATCTAACTAAATCCCTATCACCTAACTAAATTATTCCAACTAAATATCTAACTAACAAACCATACATTTACCAATAACATCTAACTAAATTCATACATTTAGCAACAACATCTAACTAAATCTCTATCACCTAACTAAACCATTTTAAATAAATTAAAAAATAAAAAATAAAAATAAAATACAAAAATTTAAATTTAATAGAGAAACAATTTCCGTCGGGACGACGAGATCACCACTAGTATATATATAATATAATATCTATAATAGTGAATCACACATATACGACAAAAAATATGAATAAACCTAAACTGAAATAAAGAAATATAGAAATATGAATAAGAAAAAATAGAAATAAGACAAAATAGGAATAAACCTAAACTAGAATAAGGAAAAATAGAAATAGAAATAAATATAAACTGGAATAAGGAAAAATATGAATAAAACAAAACCAGAATAAGATAAAATATGAATATGATAAAAAAAATGAAAATGTTCATTTAAATTCGGCCCGCACAACACCAAAAATTGGTCGATCGAGTTCCGCCCCTATTTGACCGATTTGATTGCGCATCCGGAACGACGCATCCCGTCAGGACGACGGGCGGCACACTAATTTTGTAGAATTATATATTTTATGATATTTTAAAATGTTATACTTTGTAATAACCAGTGTTAAGTTTAAATAATTTTATCATCATATTATGAGTTTATTAACTTGGCTGTATGAAATCTCAATTCTTGACCATCATGTGTTGAATATGAATTCACTGATTGGTCTCTGATTTGGTAGCTCCAGTTAAGCTAAAAAAAATTCGATGGGTGGATACATGTAGTACAAGACAATTCATACAACATATCTATGCTAGCTAAATCAAGTACATAAACTCCAATTAACGCGCGAGCCTTCATTTAAGCTATTTATTTGAAGACTTTAATAATTTTGTAAGCTAGCATTCACCAATACATGTAGTGCATGTACACAATTTTGAATTCATACATAGACGTGCTGACCAATCTCATTATTGCTCGACCTAGCTACACAACTCCTTGATTAAATAGTCTTCTACTCCGTATCAATTTGATGATGAAATATAATGTGTCATGTGTGAGTCAGTTTCGTGTAGGAACCTTAATTAATTGTGTTTATTCGTCTTATCAAATCAACGATCAAGATTAACACTGAATATATTGATTAAAATAACATTAAAATAGCATTTATAGCTAAATTAAGGGAATATCTATCAAGATATTCATTTAAATATAATCTATATATATAATATAAAGAGAGGGTTTGGTGGTCGGGTCATCAATTCGAAATAATTTCAAATATGCCACTCAAACATGACTTGCCTAATTTATCTTTGCCCACAACCTGTTTAAATTTACGCAGATCACACGGGTCCATTTAAATTTACACAAACCACACGGGCTCAGCCGACCCATTAAAAATTAAAAGCTTAAATTTACATAGACCAC
>JAWWMW010110381.1:0-20243 GCA_035048345.1 Echeveria elegans
TATTAAATTAAATTTATACAAAAATATTCTAAAGACATAATTTATTTATAAAAAATGATACTAAATGGTTGAATTTTTTTTATGAAGTTTTGGATTTTTTTAACTTTTTTGATATTTATTTTTGCTATTTTAAAAGTCAGAGGCGGCGATAACAAAAGATTTGACGAACTTCGGGTGTTTAAATCAAATTTTTACTATGAGTGTTTAAGTCCAAATTCGACGTATAGAGGATGTTTAAAACTAATTTTCTTTTACTGAAATAGCCATTTCCAATAGCAATTTTGTCAAAAGAATAAAACACCACGCTCGGACATCGTTAACATGGCATCCACACGGCAGTCCATGTAAGAAATTGCTGTTACCAAAAGCGATTTGCTACATGGTCAAACTGCCACTCCAAATTGATTTGAGGTAATTATAGGTAAAGATCCGTACTTGTACGTCTCATTCCAAAAGACACTAAATATTGTTTTAATTTTTATTTAAACATTAGTTTGTTATCACCGTTAACAAATCGACACTCAAATACAATTTTCGTCAAATTTAATGGCAATTGTTTCTTCATCCCATTTTTTAAAACTTTAGTTATAAGTGACAAAATGGATGGATTGGGTGGATTATGGATGAATTTTAAACGGATTGAATTTTAATTTAATCCATTTAGTGTAAACAGATTAAATGGATTGGATCATTTAATCTAATAGATTAAACAGATTAGTTTAAAATGTTATAAATGATTGCTTAAATCTATTTAATCCAACGGATTTCATTAATCCGTTTACACATTATTTACACATAAATAGATTTCATTAATTCATTTAACAAATTCTTAATGAATTTACTAATCAATTTAGCTAAATGAATTATTTTTCCAAAACTTTGATATCTGATTAAAAACCCGAGTAATTACAGAATGACCCCTCCGTTTCTACTTCTCTCATCGTTGCAATTCGAATGATAATGTTGCAGTCTCTCAGCCACTCTGTTCGCTCCCTCCTCCTCATCGTCACTCGCAATCCCCACTATATTCCAACCTTCACTTTCACCTGCCGTCTGCCTTCCATCTCCTAATCATCCCTCTCTCTTCACCCTCCGTTCTCCTCCTGTTGGAATTGTTGCATATATGTGTGTGAAATCTTGCAATTCTTCAACCTCACTTGAAAATTAGTTGAAGCCTGGTGGCAGCCAGCAGTTGCAAAACATACTTTGAACTCTGAAGCGTATATACCGTAGTTGAATTTGTATAAAAACAGTTGGTACAAATTTTGAAACTCATAACTTATCGCATAGATGTGTTGCCTCCGAACCTCAACAAACTCAATGAATACAACATCTTGGTACTCTGGTTTTTTGATCGTTGAACTGTAAAATAAATGCGTAGGGCACACACAGTTGAGCTGCACCTGCATAACTCCAACGACCAGACCTGCACCTGCAACTGTGTGATGCACATTGTTTTTCAACAATAAAACCCAATGCAGAAAAAGAAACATAAAAAAATGTGTCTGTATAATAAATCCATACTTCAGTAATGTTTGAACTGATATTGAAAGCTTATCGACCATCACACGACGCAACACATCGGTCTTTTAATATCATAGGAGTAGGACGGCCAATATAAGCCAATAATTTGATAACATCAAAACAAGGATATAATTTTTAAAAAAAAATTCAGGTTACTTAACATGATTTTATTTACCTTGTTGTCAGAAATTGATCCTTGATCGAATTCGATAAAGAATGCTGATCAGACCATGCCTGGCTATTCGTCCGCGGGCTCTTTTTATACCCAGTAATAGTATTTGTGGGAGTATGACTACCACTATGGATTTTCTTTTGCTCTTATTGATTGCTCAAAGAGTCAGAGACATTTGATACGAAAGAGTCGGAAATATTTGATCTTAAAAAGGCGGAGACATTTATTTTGACTTGCAACTTTTGAATTGCGGGGATGGGGAAGGAGGGGATGGCAAGAATGAGTTACACTGCAGGCAGAATCTGGCACATTTTTGAATAAATATCATACCAACAAGGTATAACTGAAACTCTGAAAAATAGTTTTAAGACTTTTTTTTCAAAGGACTTATTTCGGTCAAGGATTAGAAACCTGTCAGTGAACTAGCAGGAAGGATATTTGATGAAACTGTGGTTATAACTTGTTTCAATGCTACTGTCTCTATCTTTCATTTTTCTGATCGGAGCCTTGCCTTGTGCTGAGCGGACCATTACAAGATTTCCTTATGAAATGATATATACACTGTGCAGTAGCTTGGCGGCACTCAGAGATTTTTGCGGATATTTTTTTTTTATTGGTGAAAGTAATCTTTTATAGACATAACAAGAAACTTAAACCGTTAGAAGGCGATGACTGTTTTAAGCTATATTATAATTTAAGTATCATTTTGCGAGAAGAGCTATTAAATTACCTGGAGAACGTGCTTGACGAGGATGCTTCGATGACAAGGTTAGAAATGGAGTCCATAACAACTTGATTTGCTAATAATGCACCCACTACATCCTCTGACTCAGTGAAAACAATCTCAAAGTGAAACTGCATAGGTATATTTATCAAAAATCATGGCAGACAATTTTTATGAAGGTTTTGGCAACACAACAACAGAAAGTCACATACTTTTCCTGTTCGACACCGATAGTGAATTCAAATTAGTCATCTGCACAATGGATTGGGGAGCGTCAGTCAGTTGTGGAACGCCAGTCAAGATTGTTCGACACCATCCCAACAAAATTGATACTCATCGGTCAGATCTGGAGCAACTGAAGCGAAACAAACAATTCAACGACGATAGGGCAGAGCGGGTTAGAGGCAGTTTGCATTAAAACGACTTTTAGTGTGGCGGACGATCTCGTATAGATGTCGTATCACATTCTAACGACCACGGTTATGATTTTTTAGAATTCAAGAATGACACGTGTGATCAGTGTCGAACAGGAAAAGTACGTGACTTTCAGAATCAGATTTCGATGAACCGAAGAGAGAGTTCGGTTTTGGGGATGAAAAGGTCAAAAAATTGGGGAATTTGGATGTTTGTCAGAATAATGTTCTCGGATAGATCTTTGTTCTTGGGCCTGAAACACGAAAAAAATCTACATATGTACCTGCTCCGTATGGAATAGAAGTTGGAAATGCTGCAGATGTCAAATCGGGGTGTGTGGAGAGATGGCTGTTGAATGTTCATGCTCAGTGACGAAGTGAATTGGATGGGTGAAGAGATTATTGGATATGATTATGGCTATGTTCTTTTGACATTAATTTAATTTCAGTTCAGTAGATAAACATTTATTATTTTTAAAATTATTTTAAAAGTGTAATAAGACTTAAAACTATGAGACAAGCTTAAGACTCGTTCACTATTATCAAAACTATTTTTTAAAATTAAAAATAATATGCTAATGTAATTAATTAAGTAATTTTAAAATATCTGTTCAGTTCAGTTTCAGTTCATGTCAAAAGAACAGACCCTAAAGATTGAGTCGATATCAAGCTATGAGGGACATTTATGTTCCATTGAAGCTAACCTTGGTATTCTGCATGACACGCAACTGAGGCAACACTGATACAGCTTCTAGATAAACACAAAATGCCCATGATATTCTGTTCACAATGTGATGTGAAGTTGATGGATGAATCAACAATGCCAAACCCAAACAAGGTCCCAACTGCGAGGAAATTAGAAATTAATATTTAAGATACAAGCATCAAATATAAGCTTCGTTGTCAAGCCAGAGATCCGGCACCCGTGATTTCAAGGAGTACCAATTACCAAAGTTAAACATAAGACAATACTAGCAACAACAACAATAAATAGAATATACTGCACCGAGTATGTAATATAAGATCATATTTAGTTATTTACCGTAATGAACCTGCAAGTCTGTACAGTACGCTCATCTGACAAGAAACTGAATTTAGAAAAGTATATAAACTAAAGGGATAACTACTTAAAGTACATTAACTTTAGGACTCCTCACTTTTGGGAATTGAGTAACCAATAACTATGACCCAAAATTGTATCAATTAAATAACTGATAAAGCGATGAAGGAATGTTAGCAAACATTCATGCTTACTTGAATAAGGAACTCCGAAGAGCAGAGATACAACATACATGCTTAACTTTAGTCTTTAGCAAGCATCTAAAACTTCCTAAGCACTTGAAATATCTTCCAAGATACCAATACAAGCTAAAATAACTAGATCGCCAGTCCCCAATCAAGAGAAGATTATAAATGCCGTGCGTCGGATGCAAGACTAGGGAATTAAACTAACCACGTGATATATTGCAAAGTTGTCTTTCTCTTCCATGTAGCTCGATCTTAAGTTAAATCTGATCATATAGATAACCCACAGAGTCGCAACCAATGTAGCCATATCAAGTAGCGTGTGTATATCATACTCCATCACAAAGCTGCAGTACAGTCTAACTGCTAAAAATATGGCTGTTAGTTCTTGTGTCTTCAACGAAAGCCCTACAAAAATCAAATTCAGCAGGAAAAAAAAATCAAGAAACAACAACAACACAATTCAACATTCAAAACCCTAATATCAATCCGAAACCCTAAATAAATCTTTCAAACCCTAAAACCAAAAATTGACACTGCAAATACCAGCACAAGTCTTCTCCTTCATGAGCTTATAAATAAGCACGCCAATTCCAATCGAATGAACAGCTTCAGCAGCAACAAACAAGTTGTCATGATCATGAACCACAAAACGCAGCAAAATCAAAGCAGCCATTCCGGACACTACTGCTAAAAAGGCCTTCACTTTCGGTGGCTGCCTTCTGACCCATGTGGTTACGGTGTGGATCGGTCTCTTCGTCGCTCGCATGATTGCTTGAAAGTCTGAATCGAGATTCCGATCGAAAAGAGGGTTTTATTTAGGATTTGGGATCGAAGAGTGAGAAAACGCGTCGCGTATTTTCGCTTCTTGTTGAAAAATTTTAGTTACCTTTTTTGTGATGCCACTCCAGTTTCTGCTATCTCCGCACGTTTAAATTTTTCTCAAATCCAAATGAAATTTAGAAAAATTAAATACTTCATCAGTCTAATAATATAATTTTATTTGAGTTTGGACATGAGATTTAAAGAATTAATGATAAAAGTAAGATAGAGAGTGAACGAAAAAAATATATTGATTAGATAGAAATTGTAAAAATAAAAAATTGATTACATATTTCATAAAAATGAAACAATGTATACATCAAGGTATAAAGTACGGGACTATCGCCCGGAATATAAGATCCATGAATATTTATTACTACTAGAAAGCGACCATCGATCAGGAATCGCTTTCCATGACCAAATACAACTAAATAGAACAATGAAAATAAATAGATAATAAATAAAAACTTCTCACTCTCATTGAGGAGAGAAATGAACAATCTCTCACTCACTACAGACTGCGCCGCAGTAGAGGAGAAAAAATAAAGACTTCTCACTATTTCACAGATTGCGCTACAGTTGAAGAGAAAAATATAACCAAACTCCACCCTAGAGAAATAACTTAAGCATTAGTGGTTTCGGCATAAAATAGCACGAACCACAACTTCGAAAAAAATACTCCTCCAAACTGGTTCCAAAATATTGTTGCCAAAACCCAATCAACACTCGTCCCAACCCAACCATTGTCGAAACCAAATTGAACCCAACATTCACACTCGATTTCACACCACCACTCAACAACTCCTGTGTCTTCCATGTCTTTTTCATCTGACTAAACAATGCTGCCAAAATATCCACGGAAGTTCCAGTCATATTTTCGACCGGCGCCATGATGGTTTTTCAACCATTATCGCTCAATTCAGCTAACAACACCTCCACAATCTTGATAACAATCTTCAATTCATTCGTGAAGGCCTTTGAATCTTTTTGATTCCAGAAAAAGCATGGAAGTTGTAAATTTGAGAGTTGAAAATATTTCATTTAAACTAATATGAAATATATATTATGAGATGCATGAAAAAAAAAACAAAATTATAATATGGAAAGAATGGAGTCATTTTTTTGTGAAACTGAAACTAAATCTTTTATCTAAAATATACTACATAGTGAACGGAAGCTCAAAATATGAACTATCCATTTTACTCATACTTTTAAGTTTTTTAGTTTATTCTTCCACAAATCACAGGGGCCAGCCCGATCCATTAAAAATTAATAGTTAAAAATTAAAAGTTTAAAATTACACAGACCACACAGATCCGTTTAAATTTACACATACCACACAGGTCCAGCCCGATCTATTAAAGATTAAAAATTAAAAATTTTATTTGATCGGGTTTTAACCACACGAGTCCAGCCCGGCCCATTATAAATTAAAGTTTTATATTTACATAGATCACACGCAGTCGTTTAAATTTCAGAGAAATACAAGGACCCAGTCCGGCCCATTAAAAATTTAAATTTACAAAGATCACAGAGGCTGTTTAAATTTTCACATAACACAAGGGCCCAGTCCCGCCCATTAAAAATTAAAATTTTAAATTACACGAAACATACATGCCCAAAAATTGACCGATTCAATCACATCCGTATTTGACCTGTTCAATTGCGCATCCCGTGTGTTGCAAGTATGAGTCTCACTTCATAAGCCTCAGTTTGGACAAGTCTACGTAACATTTTTATTATTGGAGTTCCAAAAATTATAATCTTCAAGTCTCAGAAAGAAAGGAAAAAACTGGAAATGTAATGAGAAATGGATAAGAGCAGGGCTCAGCAGGTCCAGGAGGCTGATCTCTTCATCACAGGCTTCATCTGTTTGTCTTCCTCTAAAGAAACCATGCCAAGATGGGATGGGTCTTCTAGCATCATTTTCGCAACTAAGTATCCGGCTATTGACCAGGTTTGGAACTTGCGTGCCTGCTTGCCAACATAGCGTCCAAGCTTCCCATCGTAGTATTCTGGCCAGCTGTCTTTTGATAGTCTCGCTTCTGCAAGCTCAATGGCTTTTCTGGCTATTTGGGGTCTTCCTGTCTTTATGCATGCCGCCGTGAGTAGCCATAAGAGCACTGCATGTTCAACAGAGTAGGTTATGTCAGTTTAATGCGAATACCTAAACGATGCCCAAGCAAGATCCAGTCATTTGAATATTAATAATTATTTGATTTCTGTCAATGCGAGGACTATATGTGATAGACTTGTGAAATATTACCGGGCCAAGAGCCACCATTGTGATAGCTCCATCTGGTGTTCTTAGGATCGCATCCTGTAACAATCCTCCATTCATGACTTTCGATGGCTGGATAACAAGCTTTAATTGGCATTTCACTGACCAGTTCCTCCCACCTAGACTCTATAAGATCCATGATTGCGGTAGACTGGTCAGGAGTGGCCAAGGATGACAGAATAGCAATACAATTACCCAAGGCGAACCAACGGAAGTCCATTCTAGCTGGGCTAACATTTCCAATGAAATAGCCTCCGTGGTTGGGCATGAAGTCGAAGACCCAGTCAGGAAGAGAATCCGGAATCACATTGAACTTGTTGACCGCAGTGTGAGAGTATTCCTCCGTTTTGTATCTGTATATATCATTGAGCTGCTTCAGATCTAGCCAAAAGTAACTTCTCATGTGAAAGCTCAAAGCATGGAGGCGCTTAACGATTCGCTCCACAAATTCTTTCCCCTCAATATCATGCTTAAGCAAAGTTAAGGCACAGCGCAAAGCCATGAAGAAAAGTGCTTGTATCTCAATCGGATAACCATACACACCCTACAGAAAAGATGATTGAAAATCAGGAAATACCAGGTTTCCATATGATTCTTAACCATTAGCATCACACTAGTAATTAAAAAATGAGTAGGCATGTGAATACTCACCATTCTACGATCAATCATACAGCAGCCGTCAGCACAAAGGAGTGTTGGGAATGTATCAAATCCTTCAGACAGACATAAACTGAGTATCAGACGCATACCCTTTTGGCATTCTGGTTTTTCCGCGAGAGTGGCGTCTCCAGTGGATTTTGTATAGGCACGAAGCAATATGATCCACCAAAATCCAGAATCAACAGGAGCGACTCTACCTATTGCACTTTCACCAAAATCAGCAATCAGAGTTTCGGTATTCCGCACTGGATCATGGAGCACTTTGAAGCTAGCCGGCATCACTCCTTCGCCTAACTGAAATTGGTCAATTTTTTTCTCCCATGATTGCAGTCGCAGAGTCTTCAATAAGAAGTTCTTGACAATTTCAGGCTCTCCATTCATCAAAAAGGCTAATGCACTTGGTACAAAATCTCTCACAAATACCTATATGTATGAATATATATCAAGTCGTATGTCTCAGGAAATTAAATCAGACTCCTAAATGGCCTTTTCAGGAGTTTAGGTAGTTTTTTGTGCAAGTATAAGTTAGTTTCTGATATTAGTTTAGCTTACTAATTTGTTAATGAACATATTTGAATAAATGAAAATAAAACACAGTTAGTTAAAAGTACTTCATTTTATATCAAATCAAAAAGCTAATAACTTAGATGCAGCGTTGTAGGATATGCTGAGCAGTAAACGATACTCCCATGTCAGATGTAAGTATTCTAGCATACAACAGATGGCTGCCGAATCACGCACAGCCAACACTTTGAATTTTGATGTTTAATATTGCGTGATAAGCAATGAGTAAGATGTTCACCTGGTCATAGTTAAGCTCTTCTTCTGAATTATCCAAAGCTGCAATGGTTCCAACAGGTTGACCGCGAAAGTGAACCAATGATCTTCTCAAAGCTTCCCAAGCCTCGCCAATCATGGGATGAGGTTCATACCCAGTTTGAGATCGAGGAGTACTGAAGCCAGACCTTCTGCCCGGGGAGTAAACTGGTTCAAGATGATCCACCATCCGAAAGTGATTATCAGTCCTCAGCTCGTGACGAGGAGAGAATCCAATTGACAACTCATTGAAAGACCTTTCATCGAATGATCTCTGCCTATCTCTGTCCACATTTAAAGGCCTGGCAGGTCTGTCCAACAATCTCGAAAAGTCACCATCATCAATCTCAAACACGGAATGCAGCAAGTCGCCATTTGCATTTCCATTCTGCTCAACTGGTGGAGCAGACATCTCTTACGGAAAAAGAAGGCTGCTCAACAAAAGGTTGGTTACTAGAGATCACTAGCTTAGATACCTGCACTATATGAGCATATAAAAATCACTAACCACATAAATATCAGCATGTCCATATCTCACACATGATTAGAATAAGAAAAGAATCCAAATGACTCCGCACATCCGCACAAAACCAACTGATCGCTCAAAGACAGCTAAAATCACATCCAATTCAATCCAAATTGCCAAAAATGACAAGCATGTGAAGGTCGATTTTTCCATTATGCATCATGACTACCAGACTTAGCAAGAGCATCAATGATCGACCAGAATCTAAATCCACAATCAAACAATCAAGACACTACAAAGGAACAAAAACCCTACTCAATCAATCACCATCCCTTCAAACTCAACCCAGCAGCCCTACCTGAAAAAAACAATATATCCACATGGACCACATCGACAATCAAATCTCACTTTCCACCATCCATCAAATCCTAAAGAATCCTCAAGACTTTCACTGAAGCAATTTCACAAACACATGGTCCGCAGCAACCAAATCACACTAGAACTACAAGCCCTACTCTTTACGCAAATAAGAAATCAACAAGAAACCAATCAATGCGTAACGCAGAATCAATTTACCAGTTCCTCGATCACTTCAATCACGGAAGTAAACGCAAAGCCTTCAAGTTCACAATTTGATTCGGGAACGAAAGGTCACGGCTTGATTAGCGATCGGGGGACGGAGATCAGTGATGGAAAGAAAGAAGTGAAGTGAGGTGGTGGGTCATGAGATTGGAGTTGGAATAAGAAGAAGGGCATTGGGAGTCGGTCACTATCGATGATGATAAAAAAGAGGAAACACAGACAAGGTATGAGCGATGGCGTCATCTTTATAAATAGTGCAATTCAATCAAACGAGGAAGCGAAGGTGGTAGGTGGAAAGGCTGAGAGGGATTGTGGGATATTTAGTTGTGTTGAATTTAATTGAATTGATTTTTTTTATGAAAGCTTGATTTATTGATTTATGACATGAAAAATCAAAGAAATGCATGACTTATAACATCACACGTGGATTAAAAAGCGGAGAAAATATACAATTCGATCACTTAGAATTAAAAAATTCAATTGACATCTTACACAACATGAAGCTTTAAGTCATGCATCAAGGAAATAATCTAAAATAACACTAAATCAACATTTAAAAGCTATGAAGAGCTCAATCTGAGAACTCTTTCCTTCAAAGTTCCTCTCACGATTTAAGCCACCACGATATTCGCCGATGGCATAAAACGGCAAGACTTGAAGTCAACGCGCCTCCATCCTAGCTCTTCATGATCAAGGCACCAAAAGTGGGTAGTCAAGGAGAAAGATAATTTGTATCATTAGAGATGAACTCAAGATTGACATGCATGCCAATTTGAAGTGTAAATCTAATGTTAAAATCACAATCACCACAAAATCCAAGTTTGTATTAGCACAAAACAAGGATTTAAAAAAAATATTCAAACTAAAATATGGCCAAAGAGGCCAAATGACAAGAAAAATAAAGAATTCAAAAAAAAAGAAGCAATAGGAAGAAAATAAACTCCTAGGTATAGGAAAAGGCCACCCTTCATGGAGGAGAGACTCTCCAAAAAAAAAGCTTTGGAAAAGAAGAGGCAGAGAGAAGGAGGAACGTATAAGGACAATTTTTTTTGATTGAATGTGGAAACAATTGTACATGACATCTACGATTCAAGTACATAGCAATAAGCTAACCGCACATGCCCAAATGCACATCCACAAACACCGCAATACACATACGTGTCCATGACCTCCACAAACATCACAACACACCTACGCGTCCACGACAGTCACTCAAAATCAGATACCGTCTCAACGAGTGAGGAAAGACACCTCACCTATAGCTCCAAGCGAGTTTATGTACAACGCTAGGAGCTATGGTGGAAATTATTCGCTTCCACGCGGGAAGAACACCCAAAAAGATAACACGAAATACACAGACTACCAACAACAAGATTAACATAACCTAATTAAACTACCTCCTTCAGCCAAAGAAATCAACCGAGCAGAAACATCACAATCGGAGCAAGCAGGGGCCAAACTGGAGGCGAATGCCAAGACACCGATTGACTAATCGAGGAACGACCACCGAAACAGGGGTCAAGGCCACAAGACCACCGCTCCATCAATAGCACCGCATGCACCACAACCGTACGAGCACGGGTTGAGGAGAAAACATCCCATCAACCACGGGACAACGACTGCAACCCAAGAGGGTCCCAAATCTGAAAAACCAACCCAAACCGCCGTCCAATTCGCCGAGCACCACCGGGATAGGTTGAGACCATCAATCAAAGCACTGGATCCAGACCACCACATCGTCGCAAGCATCATCCTGGCAGATTAGCCACATGCACCAACAGATCGGGCACCGGTTCAAAGGGAGAAGCCAGCACCGTCGGCTGGATCATCCAACCCTGCTTCCGTCGGTGGAGAAGAGGCAGAAGAGGTAGCGTAGCAAATTAGAGTGAACGGAAAGAGCTCTAGGGACAGAGGCCAGACGCCTCGACCCCGGAGATAACTGACAAACAGTACCCGACCGCTTAATTAAAAAAAATTCGGTAGGACGATTTTGTTGGGTACTTGGATGTGTCCAGGTCTGCACGTGTACGACGACCTGTTGGTGTTTGTACGGTTCATCACAGCTGAGACTGGGCAAATGGTGGTGGCTCAAATGGTTTCTCAACGAAGTTAGTTTTCATTATATTTAGTCACATATTGTTGGAAATTTGTATTTTCTGTTAAAATTCTTGTTAGAGTTAATATGGGTGAACTTTTTGATGGAATTGTTAAGTAACGCGTGCTATAAAAAAATTATATGACAAATATTAATTTAATTTATTAAACAATTATTGTACACCTATCAAAAAAACACAACTCAGTCTCAGTTGCATTCCACTAGGACTCGGGGGTATTTTCATCTTTTACCTCTCTAGTAATGATCAATTTAGATCTAATTCAGCAAACCGTCAACAACAATTAATTTAAAACTATTTAGTTTTGGAAATTATACAGTTCAAATGTGATTACGATAGCTAAACTTTTTACAAAAAATATGATTTCATTAGTTGTTGACAGCTCTGAAACATAATTTATTATTGAAAAATTACATTAAATTTACATGGAAAGTAGATAGCTACTCAACTGCACATATGCAATTATGCATATACTCTCAACAACTCCTCTATAATTTTTATTATTTTAATATTTCCCATTTTAAAATTTTATTTCATGCTTTTGCATGAGAAAATAAAATATTTTCTAGAAAAAGTAAGGAGCAGTGGATGATATTTACTACTTTTATATTTACTTTCAGTATTATTTATAGACGCCATTCATTAAATAGTTAAAATTAATTAATGAAACATGTAGTTTTAACATTTATTTGAAAGTGATTAATAGACAAGAGGGTACTAGCATGTTCAATTTATATATTCCTAGTTGTGATATGTGGAACATGTTGAGAGGCTTAGAATATGCTAATTATGATACCTTGGGCGATCAACCTATATATAGGGAATGTTATCCTTATGATTGTGTTCATTGGGTGACTTTAAGTTTAGCTTATGGGTCAATTATGCATTAATAAAGACACAACACAATAGGCTCATTTTGTAGATGTTTTTGTATTACAACTAGGAATATGTCATAATCTATTCACATTAAAAAAATTACTTAGCTTGAATTATGCATTTGTAATCATTGATGATTCAAATAATAATGTTTGAAGTTCTTTTAACCATTCTGTTTTGAGTTGATTCGTGTCGCGAGTGATGCTAGAGACGCCAGTAGCAGGTGTGCCTACCAGCCATTCAAAATTCATTATATTTAATTATTGAATAATATATTTTATAATAGCAAGAATTTCGGTTTTTGACATTTTTGTGTTTGTGCTTGTGTTGAAGGTTGATGCAAGTTTATCTGGAGTGCTTCCAATGATGTGAAGTATGAATATTGATTCACAAGCTGATGTTGATGATACATAGAAGAGGCTACACCAATATGAAGTGCGCAATTGAATATATATCTTAACACTTAACTTTGAGAAATTTATAATTTTAAAAATATTTCAATTTCATATTTATATATATATATATAATAGAATATCTAGAACAGTAAATCACACATATAGCGATGAAAAATAAGAATAAGAAAAAAATAGAAATATGAATAAGCATAATGTTTCGACGATCGTTGCTAGTGCAATAATGTTCAAGGTAGACTGACTTTGCGGTTACTCTAAAACTTACTGTATAAGATATTTCACTACAGTCTAGCTTAAAGAAACTAATCAGCTTGTATACAAAACTCCCCAGGACTGGGCAGGCCAGGATGTCAGTGCCGTTGCCTCTGAGATCTGCGGATTCATCACAGTGCTCTCAGGAACAAATCATACTGCACGCAACAAGAGAACAGGAAAGCACGTCGACAGGTAACAATAAATTAATTCCAAAAACTGAATCAGGTTTCAGTAACACTAGCACCACGAATAATGTGTATAATGTTGAACACAGGAAATGGAAGAACATGGTCAGAGGAGTCCACTAAATGCGACAGTGATCACTATATCTCCGTGCCCAACTCTGAGTATTTCCATCGTTGATCAAAACTACATAGCTAAAGGATATGATTCTTTTTAGCCAACAAGTCGGGCAAGGCTGCCTATGAGCTCAACGTGAAGCTCCATCAACAAAGCTACTCAGGTCACATACCAACTCTGCACTGTTTTCACATTGTGCATATGCTGGCGTGAAATTTCAGCTTCTTAGGATTCCCAGCAGCCTTTTTTTCTTTGTACATATAAAGCTTGTATACAAACACATGCGTGAATGAAATCTATAGACAAGTTTGCATAGATAGGCAAGTAGCCATTCCCACCATCCATTTTGCAAGTGCATCTAGTTGCCCACTCCACAGGCCACTCTTGCCTTCCCTTCCCTTCCCGGTAGATACAATTTAGTTACTTACTCTTTGCTGTCTTTTATTTCAATAATTTTGCAGAAACACACCAGTCGCTCGCATCATCTTGTTGTATTCAATAAGATGACAGCTAGTGTATGAGCATGCTTGATCCCCACTTGCAGATCTCTCACATCCACTGAATCAGTATTTCAAAAATGAATTGATTAGATGAGTTGCCATGTCAATAATGCCGTGAAGTTCTGGTAATATGAAATGTGTTTTTATCAGCGTGATGATCTGTGAGGAAGACTTACCAGAAGTATTCTGAATGCATCCTATGAATTCAATATCGACTTAAATGAACCGTGTTTAGATTAGCTGGTGTGGAAGGTATTGTGATTCCTTCCGTCTCCCATCCACTGCAACTTATGATATATATATATATATATATATACTGTAGCTGAAGGATGAAAGGGAAACCACTGCATAAACCGTTGGAGCATTCAAGAAACCCAATGCTTCTTCTGTTTTATAATATAGAGATTGAGATGGCAACTACATCCTTGAAAACCCACCATGCTCGTTCCAGCAGTTTGCCCTCCGGGGGGCTCATCCTGTAGTTGTTCAGTACAACGAGCTTCTGTGCGGAATGAAGTCTCATGAACCTGCAACTTCATCTTCTATAATACAAGATCCAGTCGAGTTCCAATTCAAACAAACATAAGAATGCCATCATGGTGCGTAAGCCAGCTAGCTAACACGATGCAGACTCGCCATGCAGTTGTAGTGCAATAAAATAGTTAGCAAGCAGCCGAACCTGTTTAACTGGCAGAATGAGAATACACATGGACAGAAGGCAAAATAAGTTTTAACAGATTTAACAACATTGAATTCATATAGTAATCCTCCTCCACGAACGGTTTTGTCGCTCAAATAATGAATCGGAAGAAAAGAAAGGTGCTTACCTTTGAGAAGAGATGACTGGGTGACACGGTCGCTCATATCATGTGGTTGATATTCTCAGTAAGTGACTCTCAGCTTCATTAGTAAGATGAGTTGGAGGGCAAACACAGCAAAGACAATGCCGGTATAATTTATACTTTATAGTGTGATCTGACTCGGAACTACACGTTGCATCATTCTGCTCCAACTCTGCAGACTCTTGGAACCCAACTAACAGAGCTGGAGCTTAGTGTTTAAGATCTTGAAGAAGGGGCGGAGTCCTTATTTAGAAGATTGATCAAAACAAGAGTATATCTACTAAACACACCCTCAATCACTATATCCATAGAGAGGCCAAACCCATGGTTGTTGGAATACTCAAATACACTCTTTTGGAATGGAACGGATACCAGCTCTTCTTACTTCTTGCAAATGATTACCAGCAACAACAAAAAGAAAGGACTGTGAACCATAAGTCCATCCCGTTGTTTATCAATTAACAGAACGTTATGCATTTTGATTTCCTTCGCACAAAAGACTAGACACAAAAAAAAAACATTTTCCAGGATTCATTCTCCTTTTCGTTTTCTATGTCAATGAAAATATGGTGAAAATGTACTGCATAAAGTAATATTGTCCCGCAATGAGAAATCTTGATTTAATTTCAAGCCTTTGCAAACTTCATTTTATCAAAGTATACCGAATAGGAAATGATATTCAATAAACAGTTTCATACTGAGAAAACAAGGTACTCAGCAACCGAAGATCAATCAGCCAACCTTCAAGCTAGACAAAACCTGTTTTGCGCCACCGAACTCTTCCATCTCGGAAAATGAAAATCATCCAAGATCGGAATTTAGAACGTCAACACCAATAAGATCTACTGCGAAACGAGTGTAATTCAGCTGATTGAGTACTTGCCTTGCAATTCTAAGGTTAAGAGTTCAACACTCCGAAGTAGCATTTTCTCCCCACATGTGAAGGAGATTGTACTTCTTCCCACTTATTGTAAGGAATATTGTTTGTTTGATCTTTTTGTGCTTATTATTGGTCGAGAGTAGAATCACCGTTAGTGATCCGAAGACTTATATTGATAGATTAATATATGTTCTAATACAATTTAATCTTTCATTAAAAAAAACACCAATAAGATCTACTGAAACACTCCTCTGCCGCTTGGTCTCTACTCTACATTCATGATCTATCCCAACTCCTCCATCAACTTTGGTGTTAAAAATCGAACGAAAGCGTCGGGTTCGACGACGTGCGAAGTGGCAGCGATAACTCCGGCGGCTGCCGAAATTCCACTGCCTTCAACGACGTCGCTGTTCCGTACGCGTCGCAACGAACGAAGTCTACCCTACAGCATCCCGAACCAAAAACGACACTGGAATCACACACTTCACACTGAAACGACGCTGTTAGTTAACTTAACGCTGTGTTTATACCTTAAATATGACATTATCTTGATTGTCAAGGAATGAGTCTGCAAAGATGATACAATGTATAAGGAGTCAACAACCTCCATTTCATTTTTTTTTCCTTTCAATTCTAAAAGCTCAAACCATCTTATTACATTATCTTGTCATGTAAATTGTCTTTGTCATCAGTTGTGTATATAAACACAGTACACAGCCAAGGCTGTGTGGCTTTTGTAGCCTGTAGTTGGATGTTCACTTCCATTCCGAGACATCACAGGGGAAGCATCCTTCTTGCGCAATGTCGGTTATCTGAACTCCAGAGTCATAAACCTGTCCAACCTTCCAGTCTTGAGGTAACACACTCTTACCCCACACGTATTTTCCATCATATCCTCCAGTTACTATCCAACGGAACTGTAAAGGTCCTTCTGGCACTCGGCTAGTGTCCCATACTGTTCCGTAGTTTCTACTCATATACACCCAGTTCGGTGACCCCACCTGTATAAGACATGGAACAAAGCATTAGACATTTGTAAAGTCCGGGCTTGATTTTGTCAGGTATTATGCATACCGTAGCGACATCCACTCCCACAATCTCCGTCTGGCCACCTTGGTAGAGGAACTTGACTGCTAAATAGTATGACTTCTGGCTGGATTCCTCTACGCGCACGGCCAGGTTCTGTTTGTATTCACAAGGCACTCTGTTCCAAAACAAAAGGAAGGGGCTCATTCAGTTTAGATATTTCATTGAATCGTGACTTAGGATCGGACTATTGTGGATTATGATGATACCAATCTGTGGCCATTTTGTCAGGCTTTGATTATACAATAGGAAACTAGTGTAGGGACAAGTTCATTCAATTTTTAGTTGACTAATATTGTTTTTTGAAAGTGAGTGCATATGCAGTTGGTGTAACAAAACCATTTCGGAAAAAAATGAAACTGAAATGGGAAACATGTTTTGTTACTGACCTTCTGTATTCAACGTCGGCAATACCCGTTATGATGAGTTCTCTTTCCATGCCCGGGTTGGCCATGGCACCGAAAGCTCGTTTGCTCATCACAAAGTCAGTCTCATTGCTCTTGTTAAGGTCAGTGACGATGATTTTAGTCCATGTTTTGCTGCAGATTTTGGGGTCCTTGCATCTTATTTGAAAACAAGCTCCACAACCAGCACCATACTTGTAAATAGAAGGAACAGCAGCGGCTACGTATCCGCCAATCAAGCCCGTGGCCAAGGAGCCATACCCACACGCTCCAGCTGAATAAATCGCACACAAAATTTTACAAATCCATACTCATCAGGGTCAGTCCAGAGTAACATAATAGAGCTAATTACAACTTACATGTTAAAGGTGCATCGGTGGAGAAGAAGGCAGCCTTGGACTGATGCGAGCAGCGATCACAGGCAGTAATGGACACCACCAGTAAGCATAAGATATAGACTAAAAGCAGCACACAGGAAGTCATTTCTGAAACTTGATTACAATGGTTTATGTAGAGAGTAAAGTGGCATCAGAGTGAGGCCTTTATATAAGATGTTGGTGGTGGTAGCAAAAAAAAAAAAGCAGTACAAGTGTGAAAGGGTAGACATTTCAAGATTGTTACATTTAACTGCTGTGATATCTTTTTTCCATACAGTTCACCTACAGATTCAGAACTGAGTTTAGTGATCAGGTCTTCTTGGCTTTGAATCCAAGTGAAAGTGTTAAGGTTGGTTGGCCTTGTTTTGTGGGGTGAGCTGGACTCAAGAGCTAGACAACCTTTGGCTTTATGCCCACAATAGAAGATATGGATGATGAGTTGGGACTTGTTTCATATCCAGTGAAGCACATGTGGAGTAGGATGTAGATTGACTTAATCATAGGACAGCAAGCTAGCTTAACTATAATTGTGATCATTTGAATAATACTCGATTACTCATTCCCTAGGCCTTCAAATCAATATTCTAAATTTAGTTCAGGTCTCTAACAGTACGTACCAAAATCTTATTAATGATGAAAACAGCATTTGGCCAAACAATTAAGCACAACCAAACTGTCCCAGACTACATAATTTAAGGTTCTCTAGTCTCCAATATTTCGAGCTTAATGGGTCATCATTATCACCATCATTAAGCAACACCAACACCTAAAGACTTACAAGGTGGCTTGAGACTAAGTGGAGCGTGCATTGAGTGCAGTGCCCACTTCTGATGATCTAAAGGACAGATTTGAAATATAATTTTTGAGGTCTAGATATTCACATTGATACGTCTGTTCTGTTTTTTTTTTCCTGTTCAAAGAAAATGTTCATAGCATGAGATAGCTGTCAACAAACCATAACTTGGCTTACTGTCAAATGACAAAGCACTACAGCAGCACTTCAAAGTTCAAAGTATGAAGTCTCCATAGTAAGCATCAACATCAGTGTTTTGGATCCAGCTAGGTAGTAACTCCACTCCACCTTCACGCGGTTCATCATATTTTCCAGTTCCAGTTCATCACCAGTTACACCTTTCATTTCCAAAAAAGAGTGACTTCAGCTTAATAAACACTAGTCTGAAATGGAGAGCTATTCAATACTTTCAGTCAGCGAGTTTTCGCAGAAACCTTGATGACAATGTTTTAAAGTCAAGTTTTTTTCCTTAGAAATCTGACGTTTTATGAAAGAAAGATTATGTTACATTTCTTAACCAGACATTTATCCAACTTATAAAGAACATAGTACCAGAAAATAACTCAGGAAGCTCCAATTTTAGGGCATACCATGCCAGGCCCAGAGAGGGTTATGAGCATAAGCCATAAAACAGGTTCAGCAATCAGCAGACATTGTCCAATGGAACTAAGGCCCATCATGGGCATGGAACTTTACAATTGCTTATCCTGCCTAGTATAGGACTGCCATGTCTCAAACTCGTTAGAGAGCAAACCCTTAATGTTTAAGCGTTCTTCTATCTTAAGCAACATTCTTTAACCACTTATCTGAACGTTCTACAAACCTCCTGATGCATTGAATCACATAGCGACATTATCAGTATCAAGTACTTCTTCAAAATACAACACAATGCTTGGTGACGCAATAAATGATAAACCAAACAGGCAGAAGATCCAGAAAAACAAATATCAGGCAGAACAATTGCCTGTTCTGTTTTTGACTCTGTTTCAGACGTAGCTGTTTTCATAAACTCACATGCATGCTGCGGTCTATTCAGCTTGATGCTGACGTGGACTGAGATGCCTTGGAAAATATTTTCGAACAATGAAATAAATACAAGTGTTTATTTTTGCATATCCACGTCATTTTTAAGTCTTATTTTTGGATTGGTTTTCTGATAAAAAAAACTAGACGTGTATGAATCGATATCTTATCAAGAGTCTAAATGATTGACCGGTAAGATGTTACTTCATATGTCTGAATGTTTTGGAACAGGAACTTAACAAAAATGAATTATAGCGGATGCGGATAGGTAACCGAATGATGATGATGATGACCAAGTTAGGCAAACGCTGGAATGGCCATACTTCATTCCTTTCCACAAGCGTCTCAAGAAAAGCAAGAGCATTCCATGGAGACTCCGTGTGCACACGCCATTTCCAGTCTATCTTCATCCAGCTAGCCATAATCACGGGGATGACCAAATTCCTCCACACTTTCATCACATCACCGCCATTTACAGCTAGCAACAACAACAACTACTAAGGAGCAAGCAAATTCCAACAAGAAACCACCTTCGAAAATCTTCATTTCATTCATTTATTTTCAAATCCTAACGTGTCCATGTTGATTTTTTTTACTATTCTCTTAGGCTCCGTTTGGTTGCGGGAAAAAAAGTGAGGAAAGGAAAATTTTGAGTGAAAATGAAATTTTGTGTTT
>JAWWMW010110410.1:0-10308 GCA_035048345.1 Echeveria elegans
GAGGAAAGTACAAACTAACGAAGGGTGTCAGCCTCGTTTGCGCGTGCCCTCTCTCTCGGCCTTCTTCTTCTCCGTTTTTCTCTGGTGGTGATCCGTTGTCTCTGCGCTCGACCCTTGCACTCTATTTATAGTGCATAGAGTCGGTTTAGGGTTCCTTGTAGCTTTCCAAAATCGGTTAAGATTTGTTTTAGATAATTTCCCAAAAATCTTGATAATGATCGTTCCTCCATAGATTTTGGTAACCACGAATTAATCCTAAGTCGGTTAGGACACGATTGCCTTGCAGCTCACTCTATTTCCAAAAATCCCACCGACTTACTTTTTTAGTAACTTTGGATTTCGTCCCTTGTTCTCCAATTTCGGCCCTCTAGATGTTCTCCTTTGGTCTCGAGTCCTTCAGTAAAGTTGTAGATCTGAATTTTATCTTTAAAACGGTATATGGCTCGTCTTTTTTGGACATCGGATGAATTTTCTGGAGAAATCCTAATCCCACTCGGACTAGTCGGTGCGCGAGCATGGCTTGCGCATCCTTTCTGCTTTGCATGCGCACGTTCCTTCAGTCCTTGCTCGTGCTCAGTTCTTTGCCGATTCTGCTGAAACTTCCTTCTGAGGAAATATGTCTTCAAATGTGGCATTTTAGCTCGTATTCGTCCTTTCTTCATTTAGTGCCCTGAAATACAAAACTACACCAAAAGCGTAATCTTATACAAAGTAGTATACAAACAAGACCAGTGTTAAGGACTATATTGAGTGTCAAAATACACTCTATCAATCACACGATTCTACGATCAGAATTCTTGACTAGGCGCAAGATGATTAAAATGAGAGGAGTTAGGATTTCGGAGTAAGGCGAAGTCGAATGGTGCTTTAAAGGATTCGCGGTCGCACCCATAAACGAAGGATACCAATGGATGAGGAGGATGAGGATGCGCAACAAGCTGCGCAAGGAAAAAAACCAGCTGTGAGGGTACAAAGACGACGCACAACTACTGTGGGCGAGCAAGGGCCATTACGAAGAAGTGCGCGAGCGCGCAATCAGGCCAGCAGCGGTTCACGAGAACAGAGCAGTGCGCATGCAGAATACCCATGGATGGATCCTCATGCTCAAAGGTGATGGATGTTTAACATCGAAAGGGTTATGGAGTTTCATGCTCCAGATTTCGCAATCATGAACATTGAGCCGCCACCAGAATGGATGCCAGGTATGCTGATTCCTTCAGGATACAAAATGCGCGAGGAAGCGTCGGATGATGAAAGTCATGAAGATGACATAGATGACTTAGAGGACGAGGCGGAGGCTGAGCCGAGTAAATCACCTACTTTCTAAATGCTATTATGCACTTTGCTAACTGAACTCTATCGTACTACTAAGATATCTGTACTAACGCACGTATAATTCCCTACGCCTTTTATGCATGCATGAACGTTTGACCGAGTTTGTTGTGTAGCTTTTCTTTAAGCACTTAGACTTATGTCGTGAGGATACGCCCATGTTTAAGCGTGGGGGGGGGGTCACGCGCGACCAGGTAAGTTAAATTTTTTTCAATTTTTAGTGTTTGAGTCATTAACTGAAATGAGGAGAAAGATAGCTGAATTGATTTAAACTTTATGTCATGAATTACGTACACGGTCTAACGTTGTATTCAAGTTAGCTATAATCGGTTAAGCGTAATTTTTTCAATTTTCTTGTCACTTTTCCTTGGAATACCATGTGTGTGTGGAGTTGACAGAAAAAGTTCTAGATGGGCGATCAATTGTTTGAAGTCTCGAGAATTCGAGTTTCATGGTTAAATGGCAATCGTGGAGGTTGACGCTTCGCAATCGAAAGGAACAAAAGAGTGGCTCAGTCACGCAAAAGTCAAAGACAAAAACCCAAAGCGTGGCGAGATAGGAAAACAGACTGTCTTCTCTCAATTCAAGTAATCGGGAATGAGTTAGTGGTTGCAAACGCTCATCTTGACTCACACTGAAAGAAGAGAGGGAGAGCGGGACGTTGTTCCATAGCTGGTATTTGAAGACTGTGACTAGAATCGTTCAGGGAACAAGTAAAAAGAAATAGACGAAAAACATACAAAAGACTCATCGATTCAAAGTAAAGTTCAAAAGACGATGCAAAGGAAAGATGAAAATCTCATAAAGAAGTGTCTCAGAGCGATGAATGAACTAGATGCTCTACTATCCTTTACGAACGCGAATTCATCACGTGTCAGAGAAAGCGAATGAAGTTTAACCATGAGACGATAACTTGAAACGGAAACGATTACCAGGAGCCTATAAAGAACTATCTCTCATACATTCGAATTAATTTGAATTTCGATGGAAAGGTACGACTAATTAGAAAATTGACTCTTGACTGATTAAGGTATGCGTGAGTATGATGTATGGTTGGTGCATTGTTTATGGTGTAGAGTTCGGTCAACGTAGGTTCGGTTGTCGTAGAATTAGAAAAGAAAAATGTCAATGTTCATTATTATTGCCTAGTACTTGTTCAGGACGAATAAGGCTAAGTGTGGGGGGATTTGATAGAGCATATTTTGACGCTCATCTAGGTCCTTAACACTATTCTTGTTTGTATATTATCATGTTTAAGATTACGCTTTTGGTGTAGTTTTGTATTTCAGGGCATAAAATGAAGAAAACATGAATTCGAGCTAAAAAATGGAGCTAAAGGCATTTTTCTCTAAAGGAATTTGGCGAAATCAGGATTGCAAGAAATGCAATTGCGCGAGGTACGTGCGCGCGCAGTTGGTCGCGCACGGTATAGTCCTAATCTGTCTAGGATTGAGAATTCTCTAGAAATTTGACTAGAAGTCCGATTGAAACGACCAATATCTTGTTGGAAAGATAAAAAGAATATCTACAACTTTTATGAAGACATCAGAGCGAAAATCGGATGTTAAGGCGGTCCAATATTTTGATCAAGACGAAGGAGATATTGTTTCTAAAAGAGATTAAGTATCCGAATTTTGTGGCTGACTTTTGGGGGAAGCAACAGCGTGGAAACCTGATTAGCACAAAGGGATGAAGCAATTGACATTTATCAAGAGGAGGAATTCGAATTTGGAAATATCAAGTCATACTCTTGTTAGGATTTGAATTTCCTCAAGATTATCAAGAAAACCGATCAAGCATTATAAATACAAGTGCTAGGCCGGCCAAACAGAAGACATCCATCATTCCGCAATCCATAATTCATTCCACACGCCCTTCTCATTCTCTCTCAAGCGGCCGACATCAAAGAGTCAAGACGAGCACAACAAGTCAACGACTTGAAGACACACGGCCAGGCTTCTCTTCTCTTTCTCTTTCAGTTTAGTTTTATATTATTTATGATGTTATATTTAGCCATACAAGCTAAACATTTTGTATCAGTTAGAGCTTGAACTTGTGTTAGTTTATTTTGAAGCTTGTGCATGAACACTACAATCGTTTAATTATTAATTCCTTATGAACGTATTTGCATGAATTCGAAGTTGTTTATTTAAGGGAGGCTTTGACGGGCAAACTTACTTAGATAATTAGTTTTCTATAGTCTAACTGTTTAGAGATTTCGAAAGGTGATATTCAGAGGAGACTCTTGGTTAATTCTATGTTAGCGCATAGGTTAGTCAAGAGAAGTATTAATAACATAGGAGTTGCGCTGACTTGAGTATGTCCAATTAGATACCTTGATGAGGAGTAGTTGGGTGAAACGTATTGTTAAACTGAGTAGTGCCGAGGATAATTAAACTAGTACAAGGGATAGCTCGACGCCGATATACTTCATGATAATTAAAAACTTAACTGATTTCTTCTGTTTACTTTTCTCTGCAAACGAACAACAAACAAACAAACCCCCAATTGTTCTTTTAGTATTTTTTACAGGAAAGAAAACGACCTTACAGGCTCTCTGTGGGATCGATCCCTACTAACATCACTATACTAGTGGTGCTAGAAGGATAAGAATTTGCTGCGCACATCGACGCGTGGTCATATTTTGGCGCCGTTGCCGGGGAGCTGAAATTAGGTTATTTCTTTCTATTTTTTTCACTTCAACCCCAATCCCTAGTAGCTTTCCGAGGTCGCGCAACATCTGTCGTGCAACCACAGGATGAAAGCAACTCGCTTCCTATTTAATTCTTTCCCTTGAGTGTTGTCAGAGTTACACATGGACGACAACAGCCTTGTGGGAGAGAACCGTGGGGACAACACACCCGTCTTCCCTGCAAAAAACCTCATGCGCATACGCGATGAAGTGCGGGGGCAAGTGGAGGCATTCCAGGACGCTGAGGTGCTTCGTAAGGCGCACGCCAATGCATGACCACATGCGCGACATGCGCATGCACAGGAACAGAATCGAAGGACGGTGAAAGAGATGTGCGCACCCTTGAACGTCGACCAAACCTAGTGTATTGCCCTCCCTCATAACAATAATTTCGAACTAAGGAGTGGCTCGGTACACCACATCCCTAAATTTTATGGTATGAGTAGCGAAAATTCTGTAAACCATATTAAGGAATTTCTAGTTGTCATCACAACGATGAAGACAGACAATGAGGACACTAAAGCGCTCAAACTAAAGGCATTCCCTTTCTCACTATACGACCAGGCCAAGCATTAGATTATGAGCCTTCCGGCTGGATCAGTCCAAACATAGGAACAACTTCAGAAGAAGTTCTTAGACAAATTCTACCCAGCTCTAAAGATTTCATTGTTACGACGAGAGCTGGCAGCACCGATGCAGAGGCAATGAGAATGCTTATACGAGTACTACGCGCAATTCAAAGAGCTCGAAGCCAACTGTTACAATCACAGGCTTCCTTAAAACGTGCTAATAGAGAATTTCTTGAATGGTCTGGAACCAATGGAACTACGATTGCTGAACGCAAGTGCGCATGGAAATGTGCAGAACTTATATCCAGAGGAAGTGTGGAAACTCATCGAAGAGAATGCTGACCAAGTCAGAAATCAAATGTCCCTGGAAAACACAACATCCCGCGCACAACAGCCACCAGGCACAAGGGAAATTCAGGAACTAAGGGACCTCATGCTCAAACTCATGGCAGTACAAATAGTAAGTTCAAAGGCATGTGAGTTCTGCAACTCTATAGAGCACAAAACAGACGAGTGCCCATCTCTGTTCGTAAACATCAAAGATGTGAACACTGTAGGCGGATGGATGAACAACCGAATACCAGCTCGTCAACGACAGACACATTTTGGTCTGGCTGAGAATGGTTTTAGTTGGAGGGATGATCGAAACTTTCAAAAGCAACCCACGAATAACCGAGAGCAGCAACCACAACCCTACAACCTGCCTCACTAGCGAGTGGAGGCATAATAACGAGAACCACCACGGAAGCCACTCGAGGACAGTATTGCACAACTCGCAAATATGATGCGCAAGTCCAAGGAGCGAAATAATAAGCAATTCGAGCAGATAGAAAATCAACTTTCACAAATAGCAACGATGGAGTTCGAACTAAAGAAAAGCGATGAAATCCTCCCTTCGCAAGTCATTCAAAATCCTAAGGGAGGAGTCAATGCGGTGACATTACGAAGTGGTAAGGCGACTGCACGACCCAAAACGGCAGAGACATCCATGGAACAAGTGGTACAAGAACAAATGCAGGAAACAGATGAGCAAACACATGCGCAACCAACCGCGCAACCTGCGCAAACCGGGCAGTCAGCAGACGAGCCGCAACTAGAATGAATTATTCCCGTCCCGGAGGTAATCCGATCTAACCAACCTTTACCTTTCCCTATGCAGGTATCGAAACCTAAGAAAGCAAACATGGACAAGGAATTATGGGAGCTATTCAGTAAGGTTGAAATTAACATATCATTAATCAAAGCCATTAGACAAGTGCCGAAGTATGCAAAGTTTCTGAAGGACTTATGCACAAATAAGAGACGCGCGAAGGCAGTTGAGTACATTGCGCTTAACGAGAACATCTCGGCAGTACTCCAAAAAAGAGTACCGTCAAAGTGTTCCGACCCAGGTATGTTCACTATCCCATACACTATTGGAAATATCACTATAGCAAATTGCATGCTTGACCTTGGTGCATCTATAAATGTTCTCCCATATTCTTTATATCTGTCATTGCACCTTGGACCACTAAGACCTGACGGACTAACCATACAACTAGCGGATCGGTCATGCAAACAACCAAAAGGGATGATTGAGGATGTACTGGTAAGAGTGGGCGAATTGGTGTTTCTCGCAGACTTCTATGTATTGGAGATGGAGAACGAACATATGAGAGAGACTGCATCCATTCTTGCATACCGCGCGTACAAAGATTGACTTGTATAGCGGAACACTATCAATGGAGGTAGATGGCGAAGTAATGCACTTTGATATTTTCATGACAATGAAACACCCACCAGACGAAGCCACAGTTCACACAATGGATTCAATAGATGATCTGGTCAACATTGCGCAACCACTGTGCGCGACCGATGTCTTTGCGCAAGCAATGCGCGATGCAGTTTTCTACGAGGAAGAGTCGTTAATCCTGAGACACGAACTAATATTCACACTGGAGTCACTATGCATGACAGAACCAAGGTATGATGATGAAATTAGTACACTATGTCGTGCTGACAAGCTTTTACCTTCTACTGAGCAGGCACCCCGAATTGAGCTCAAACCCTTGTCTGAGCACTTGAAGTATGTGTTCTTGGGAGAAAATGATACACTACCTGTGATCATCAAGAAGGAGCTCGACGAAAACCAGGAAGCGCAACTGATGGATATACTACGCAAGAACAAGCGCGCAATCAGATGGACCATAGCAGACCTGACTGGAATAAGCCCGGATGTTTTTATGCACCGTATATTATTGGAGGATGGAGCTAAACCATCTAGAGAGGCACAAAGAAGGCTGAATCCGATCATGATGGAGGTTGTACAGAAAGAAGTACTCAAATTACTCGACGCTGGAGTAATCTACCCGATATCGGACAGCAAATGGGTAAGTCTGGTTCATGTAGTGCCAAAAAAGGGAGGAATAACTATTGAGACAAATGCAGAAGGTGAGCTAGTACCCCAAGCAAGTGCAAACTGGTTGGCAGATGTGTATAGACTACCATAAGCTGAACGCCGTCACGCGCAAGGATCACTTCCCTCTCCCGTTCATCGATCAAATGCTTTATCGATTGGCAGGTAAGCCTCAATTTTGTTTTCTCGATGGATTGGGTATAATCAAATTCCAATTGCAGCAGAGGACTAGGAAAAGACAACGTTCCCATGTTCGTTTGGTACATTTGTGTTTCGACGCATGTCCTTCGAACTATGTAACGCACCCGGCACATTTCAGCGACTGGTAAAGAGTATCTTTTCAGACATGATTGGTCGTTGCATTAAGGTATTTACGGATGACTTTACGGTACATGGTGAATCATTTGATGCATGTTTAGATAACCTGAGTAAAATTTTAGAGCATTGCATATGCAAAAACTTAGTGTTGAATTATGAAAAATGTCATTTCATGGTTTCACATGGTATAGTCCTAGGGCACATTGTTTCGACAGACGGAATTATGGTAGACAAAGCAAAGATAGACTTAATAGCTGAATTGCCGTATCCAAAGAATGTGCGCGACATCAAATCATTCCTTGGACATGCAGGATTTTATAGACGTTTTATTAAGGACTTCTCGAAAATAGCTTTACCGTTATCTAATTTATTACAAAAGGATATTCCATTTGAGTTTACAGAAGAGTGCAGGAAGGCATTCGACACACTCAAAGAGGCCTTGACATCAGCACCAATCATACAACCTCCAACGTGGGAGAAGCCATTTGAACTGATGTGCGTCACGAGCGACTACGCTGTTGGCGCAGTTCTTGGACAGCGCACAGACAAAAACCGCACGCAATATATTACGCATCACGCACATTGGACGCCGCGCAACGAAACTACACTACTACTAAAAAAGAATTACTTGTTGTAGTGTTTTATTTAGAAAAGTTTCGTGCGTACTTGCTTGACGCTAAAGTCATTGTGTTTACTAACCATGCAGCATTGAGGTACTTGATGAAGAAAAAGGAGACGAAGTCGCGCCTCATGCGCTGGTTGCTGCTACTTCAAGAGTTCGATATCGAGATATATGGCAAGAAAGGAATTGAGAATACGATGGCCGACCATTTGAGCCGAATCATGAAGCATGAAGAGGATGGCCGAATCAACGAGAGCTTTTCCGACGAACACCTCTTTGCAATTCAAGTTAAGGCACCATGGTACGCTCACATTGTTACTCTAGTACGTATCCGACGTCTTACTCTAGTACGCAATGCCATCGTTTAAAACATGTTGCTCGATATTATATATGGGATGACCCATATTTATGGAGGATAGGATCTGATCAAGTACTTAGACGATGTATTCCTGAACATGAAATTGATTCGATACTATGCTTTTGTCATGAGCATGCATGCGGAGGACATTTTGGTCCTAATAGTACAAGTAGAACGATATTAGATAGTGGTTTCTTTTAGCCACACTTATTTAAAGATGCCCATGATCATTGTCACAAGTATGATAAATGCCAACGCACAAGCAATATATCAGCTAGGAATGAAATGCCACAATGTCCTATAATTGTAGACGAAATATTTGACTTTTGGGGCTTATATTTAATGAGATCATTCCCTAGCTCGTTTGGATTTGAGTATATACTAGTCGCAGTTGATTATGTTTCAAAATGGGTCGACGCGAAAGTTACTCGACAAGATGACGCCAAAACCGTAGTTGCTTTCTTACGTACTAACATCTTTTGTAGGTATGACGTACCCAAGGCACTCATCAGTGACCAAGGATCTCATTTCTGTAACAGGATAGTTGCGCAGGCACTCGAACATTACGGCGTTCAACATCAAACGTCGACGGCCTATCACCCGCAGACCAATGGCCAAGCCGAGATATCTAACCGAGAGATAAAAAGTATTTTGAAAAAGATGGTGAAACCAAATCGGCGCGACTGGAGCACAAGATTAGATGACGCGTTATGGGCATACCGGACAGCATATAAGACACCCATTGGCACGTCGCCGTTTAGGCTGGTTTATGGCAATGCATGCCACCTCCCTGTTGAACTTTAGCACAATGCATACTGGGTTTCGCGCGAGTGCAAAATGGATTTAGAGATGGCAGGCCGAGAGAGGCGATTTCAAATGAGCGAGCTATTAGAGCTGCGCCTAGACGTGTATGAAGGCCAACAAGATTATAAGAACCGGACGAAGATGTACCATGACAAGTACATTCTTCGTCGCACAATTACAGAGAGCGACCTAGTGTTGTTGTATTCGTCATGATTAAAGCTGATGTCGGGCAAGCTGAGAGTATATGGACAGGCTCGCACAAGGTTACGAAGGTATTTCCGTATGATTCAGTCGAAATCAAAGTCGAGGCCAGGGGACACAAGTTCAAAGTCAATAGGCAAAGGGTCAAACTGTATAAAGGAGGACCAATCGAACAGACTGCAGCAGTTCCCCTTGAAGAGCCGATTATAAAAAATTCAGATCAAGGGCAGGTGCGAGTGCAAACAGTCACACAACCCACGCAGGAGGACTCTGCGCGAGAAGATGCACAGGGGGATCTGTGCGACCACAGGAGACGGCGCAACCCAGAGACTAGGGCCTTCGGGATGATATTTTCTCGCTCAGCGACATATTCGATTACGACCCGACAGAAGGACCGTTTAACAGTGACCCAGCGACAGTTGCATCACCAAAGTACGAATTAGAGGCAAAGGGTGGTGACGTAAGATCAAATGAGGAAGAGGACTTAGAAGACGTGCAACTTCTCGCATGCAATCGTCGTCTGACGAAGAAGAACCACAATATGAGCAAGTGGTTATCCTCACGCCTCCACCTAAGCATCAAGATCTAGATCACAGATCTTTCATCCTAACAGTAACCATAGGAACAATCCAGGTGTTGACTTGTTTAAATGACACAGGCGCAGGACGGAATGTGTTACCAGAATCAATCTACAAGCTAGCCGACCTACCACCTCTACAATCATACGCAGGGGAACTTTGGTATGAAGACTGACGTGCAGTAAATGGTAGTATATCGCAAGTCAAAAGAATTTTAAAGAACTAGGGTGACTGAGTAAAAAGGGGGGGTTTTCATAAAAATGTTGGGTTTGGTGATTGATTTTATTGTAAACAATTTTAAAAGAATATGACTAGGAAACGACTACTCCTATCATACTCACGACATCTAAGTTGGGATTTAGTAAAATAATTAGAATGATTTTGAAAAGGTTTGGTTTAGTTAGGACTAGTAATGCATATATTTTGTACATCTCACTGG
>JAWWMW010110421.1:0-10308 GCA_035048345.1 Echeveria elegans
ATGATTTTTATAAATTTATTTTTTAGTATTGATGGATTTAAATAACAAATTTGAAATGTATAATAAAGGACAATTTAATAATTTTGGCCATATTTTTTTGTCGTGGGGGTGTGATTAACAGCTCCCTTCTATTTTTGGTGTCCCCTTTGGTTCTTCATATTTCCATTTCGGGCAATTCTCTTTTCTACTTTATCTCTCACATAACACTCTCTTTCATACTTTATTCCCCACTCACTTACCTTTATATTATTTTTTCTTTCATACTATCATTATTTTTTAAATTTCGTGATAACTACCAAATATATACAATAAAGGAGGACGAAGGGAGTACATGATTGATGATACATGACAATGCAACATGGGGATTGGTTCTAAGGAAAGGAAATCTAATGAAAATTTTAATAAAAAAATGATAGTCGTTGAAAAAGTTGGATGTAAAAGTTTGTATTGTGGTATAGAATTTCATTTTTATTTTCCCTACTTAACCATCAATTGTTTCCTATCCCTAACATTTTCCATGATCCAAACCTGCCCATCCATTTATAATTTTATATATTAAAATCATAAGCTTGAAGCCTCATTGGATTCATAATACAACTTAAAGACATTTCTGTTGGAAAATGTACATACGTAACTCCATTTCCGGACCTGAATTTTCCGACATTTTGGCTTCTTGGTTGTGTTACTTTGTGATGAAGGATGCACCTTTCTCGATGCTGCCTGCCAGTTCTTTCTTTGCCTTCTCCAATCCAATCCTATTCCAGAAATACATAAAAATTTATGAATATGAATACTGTGAAATTCAAGAAGCTCGATCAATGTCTGCTTTGGTACCTTTCGTATTCGTTTAGAGGTCCGAGTTGGAAGACTTCTTCTGCTCCTGTGCGGCCAAGTCGTACCTTTGATGCAAAAAATGGGAGTTCCGTCACCTGAAAAGATTGACGATTCAAAAAATGATGATACCGTAAGATTATTATGTCAAATTTATAAATATAGAGTCAAACTGTAAGTTCAATTTTTTTTGAAGCGGTATGCTGATGACAAAAAAGAAAAGGAAACCATCTAGTGCGAAGGTACCTGAGACGCTACGAACGCACACACAACAACTCCCGCATCTCCTCGAAGCCCTCTAAGGCATGCATCCGCAAATTTAACAGCTGCATAAGCCTGCAAATGAGTGTATGTGTTTGGATTAAACGAGTGTCTAAACCATGTAATTATATGTCATTGGAACTGACTAACCATCGACAAAGTTGCTGATCCAGCACCTGCCTTTGCCTGCGGATTTAAGATGAACCAAAAATGCTACACTCAGTTTTTGCAGCAAATGCATGAAACTAGAGAAGTTGAAATAGACAAGTGTCTTGCCTCAACTACTTCAGTCCCGCCGTTCTGAATACGATCAGTGAGGTACTCCGTTTCTTGCTGGGTAAAATGACACGGAGGCTTGACCTGCACATGTGGTTTTTAATAAGGGAGCGATGTTTCTACCATTTGCGTGGAAATCGTCGAAAAGGGGATTGTTTTATTTTATTTTTCTTTATATAAAACGTTAGCAATTGGTCTCAGAACAATATACGCGGACAATAGTTCATTACGATTTATAACTTTTATTGCACCAGACACCTGAGACAAGAGAGGCAAGATTGTAACTCCAGCATGGCCTCCAACAACCGGTACATCCACGTCCCTTGGATCAACTCCGAGAACTTCTGCCTGCCAAATATCAAAAACCATCAAACGAAATTGGATGATGAATTCAAATCAGAAGCTAGAGAAAAACGACAATGCAAGGGAAATTAAGGTACCACAAAGGTGTTGGCTCGGACGACATCAAGCATAGTTACACCCAGTAATTTCTTTGGGTCATATGTGCCAGTCTTCTTGAACACCTCAGCTGCAATTGGGACAGTTGAGTTCACAGGATTGCTGATCAAATTGACAATTGCGTTGGGACAGCATTTGGCAATTCCTTCGCAAAGAGTCCTGACTATTCCAGCGTTGATCTTGAAAAGATCATCCCTAGTCATGCCTGGCTTTCGAGGAACACCAGCTGGAATGACTACCAGGTCCATTCCTGTTAATGCATTCTCCAGCTGCGACTGTCCAAGAAATCCCCGTACCTGAACGGAAAATTCCAAAACTATTTTATTCCTAAAAAGTTGACATCATATGCACCCTTCTTCTACTAGCGTGAATTATCTAAATATAAGAAAACAAACCACAGCGCCTGTATCCATGTGGCTGATATCGGCCGTGACACCAGGGGAGTTAACAACATCGTACAAGTGAAGAACTGAAACCAGTGGGTTCATCTTCATCAACATTGCTAAAGGCTGCCCGATACCTCCTGCAGCTCCCAATATCGCAACTTTGAATCCTGGCGCACCTCCTTTCGCTCGACAATCAGCTCGAAACACTTTGCTACTCTCAGAGTCCATCATCTTCCATGTCAAAAGCACATACCCCAAATCAATGAAAACCCAAAATCAGTTCAACACATAGAATTTGAAGCCAATAAAGATAAAAACTTGTTGCAAATCTAGAAACATGACACACACACATACCTGAGAGTTTGAAGGGTAAAGGTGAGCCGAGATCATTGCAACACGCTGATGAGCTTCTGAACTGCGCTCCATCTTTGCTATGTTAAATGAGCTTAAACAAGAGACTGAAAACTGTGACTGAAACTATTTTTATACAAATGAAAAATTGGGAACCAATCATTCCTGCATCCTTGGTTCCTTATCCAACATATTATCTCTGAAGTTGTGGCTCTCAAAACATGAAGAATAAAAACAAGAATGCAAATCAATACGTGCTGAGTGTAACTTGATTTAGTTGCACCCATGGAAATCCACAAATGCGCACTGTACAACTCCCACATCTTCTCGGAGTGCTCCGAAACTTGCTTCTCGACCGCGGCTACCATAAATTTATTGGCAAGTAATCTGCCAGTTGTTAATTCAACTGGTAAAAAGTTACATGCCAAATTTTATGGCATCCCATGTATAAACAAAATCATACGGATGAAGAACAGAAACAAGCGGATTCATCTTCATACATAAGCATACTAGCGTGTCGTCCGTCGTGTCGACTGGAATGCAGATGAACATGCTACTCATCTTATTTATTACATTAATCGGAAGAATATTTGGTCATCTACTATAATACTGTACTCAATAATCGGTAAAATACGATAAATACGCTCGCGAATATAGAATCTACCTGGTCAAATACGGTTAACAGTTTGTCAAATACGCGATTGATGACATGATTTGTAATAAGTGATCGAAAACGGACATTTTCGGCACTACATAAGTGTTGACGTTTGAGATATAACAAAACAAATTCTATTATATATATAAATAAATGTTGGGTAAAGCTTGGGCTGAGCCCAACTAATGAAGCCCAGTCCCAGTCATCTGCCAAGTCAGTAAAGAATTGCTGAGTCATTCCAGCTGGACCAATAAGGAATGGACATCGGGTAATGCAGAGAGCTCATAAATAGCGAGTGAGAGAGAGAGATCAGATCAGATCATTCACTCTCTCCAAAAGTTTCCAGAAAAGTGAGGCGATATTGTGACGAACAAAATCTGAGCGGTTTGAGGCTGAAGAAGTGATCGGCGAGTGTCGCTGCTTCAGGAAGAAATATAGATCCAGTCAAGCGCTCCCTGGTGAACCAAGAATCGTCCAGTTTGGTGACGGTTGAAGTTGGTGGTCTTGGAAGGCTGAGTTCCAAGTTCAGGGAAGTTCTTTGGTTATTTGTTGCATTTTAGTGTGCCTCAGTAGTGTTCAGATTGTATCAGTAGTGATATGAGTAATTTCTTTGAATTGCTGTTGTACATTTTGGACTGAGTTATTAGTGAATAACCGAGCCGTAGAAGCTCAACGTGGAGTAAAGGTCGTAAGGTCATATAACCACGGGATAAAAAATCTATGTGTACTGTTCTTAGCATTTCTGTATTTGTTCAGTTTTTTTTTAATTGTTCAAGTATAGAATTAGGACAGGGAGTGTGTAGATATTGTGTAATCTGGTTAGAACTTATTCTTGGACAGATTATATGCTGTTTCAGTTCTTTAGGACTTTGACAGGTTTTTCCGCAAAGTGATATAAGTATTTAGGTATTAGAAGTCTATCTAGGCATTATTATATCAAGTTCTAGGATAGTTAGAATCACTACAATAAATAAAACGAAAAGCTATGCCTACAAGAAATCAAATTAGATATGGATTATAATATCGGGACATAGGTGCATTCAAATTGCTTCTGGCTACAGCGGTACGGCCTATATGTGCAAATATAATAGAAGTAACCAAATACACCCACATTTCATGCCGCGCAAACTTCTTTGCCACCCAGAAATCAAATTACTCAACCTAAACACAAAAATGCAAACTTTATCCAAAATTTCACAAACCTAGAAACTAACCTATCCTGTCATTGTTTATAATTTTTATATTACAAACAAGATTGAATTTTTATTTTTCTTTCAATTCTAGTGTATTTTTGCATTTCCAAACATTGTTTATAATTTTTATATTTTTATTCGAACATTATGGTGTTTTTAAGAAGTTTAAGAATATTAGTGATGCAAAAAAACACACTAAAAATTAAATAAAATAAATAAACTTGTTTATAATATTAGCAATAACTAATATAGTATGTCAATATTTTCGCGCTAATAGTAGGTTCAGTTTTCAATATGCCTCCATAATTTATTCAGGGACGGAGCCAGAGGGGCGGCGTCCGACCCCTCCGAGTCCGGAAAATCACCCAGTACTACTGGTCCGCACAGAGCCACCGACCCCTCCGAGCTCTCAGATCCGCCGCCTGCGATGCCGCGATGGTACTCTTCTCCTCCCTCTCTTCATTTGGTTTAATGGATCTTCCGATCGTTTGATTCGTGACAGTTCTTTGAATTTAGCTTCTGCGATTTGCGTGTTCTTTTATCAAAATAGGGTTTTGTAACTTTATTGATTTACCAGATCGAACGAGGTTTGGATTTGTTTATTATTTTAAAGAATTGGGGTTTTGTAACTAACTTGATTTATCTGATTGGATAAATGTTTGGATTTTGATTAGGGAATATGTGGGCGGCGTCGTGCCTTGCGTCATGCTGCGCTTCATGTGCGTGCAGTGCTTGTACTTCTGTGATTTCTGGAATCAGTTGGAGGTCGGCTAGAATTGCCTACTATGGTCTCTTTGCCCTTCCTTGGTTGTTTCTTGGATTCTCAGGGAAGTTGTTGCGCCTCTTCTTGAGAAAATTCCATGTAAGCTGCTTGTCACAATTGTTCTTAAGTTGTACATTTGATATGCTTTTTTTTTTGTAGCTGATAATTTTTTATTTTGTGAATTAATATTTGCTTTAGGGTTTTTCTTGATGTGTTTATTTCAAGTGTATGTGTTAACTGTTTTGTGAGCGTACGTTTCTTTGACAGAATTTGAATCAAGCCTCTCCAATTCGTAAATTAACCGCATGGTCTTGATCTATGTTTTGTTCAGTAACGATGCTTACGTTTCTTAGCTTTTTACTACAGTAATTTAACCGGTACTGAAGCCGAATGTGATTTTTTGGTCTAGTTCGGTATTAGCATTTAGCTCATGACTGAATACTGATGACCCAACTGTAATGTTAGATCAGCGTTTATGAATGTCAATCTGGTAAAGCATGGAGAGTTAGAGTTCTTGATGCGTATGCATGTTACACGTGAGGATTAAACAGCATAGTTGTGTTTTCAGATTATAATTTGTTCGTCTTCAGTTGAAATATGATTAAAATTTGGCGTGCTCTACTTGCCTGTTACTGCATATTTCCGTTCTGATGACCATTTGGAACATAAAATGTGGCGTGTGTACTGCTAAAATATGGTACTTTGATGTTGAAATACTGCCTAGCAATTCGTTGATTTTATTTTCTACAGGGATTAATCATTTCCATCAAACACCTGACAAAGAATGGTTCGAGACGGATGCAGTCCTGCAAGTCAGCCTAGGGAACTTTTTGCTTCTCTATTCTGTCTTTTTTTTTAAAGGAAATTTCATTAGTTATTTGTTGAAAGTTATTTGTTGGTTTGTGCTGGTGATCCTTACGTTTTTCCTTCCTTATGAGATAGTCAACGTCTACGGTGAGCACTGTCTTTACCTGTTATCTAGTTGTTTCATTCTTCCTAAGAAACTCGAAGGAGACACTAATAAGAAACTTTGCTGGCTTGTTCTAAATCAATTTGGTTAATTTTTTAACTTTGGTGCAGATGTAACGAAATAAAATGCCCCATTCATTATGATTAGGGATTTGAGTATATTAACTTTATATGACATTTTTCCTCATTTTCTTAATTTTTTTGAAACGGAATCTATTAACTTGTACGGTCCGAAAAGAATTCGGAGACGCTGCCCCCGAACCCCCTTCTAATTCCGCCCTCCTCCCCTTTAGATTTCTGGCACCGCCCCTGAATTTATTACCCTAGGCTGGATGCAAATTTGTGGACGCTAAATTGTCATATTGGTGTAGTGTCTCTAGTCTTTAGTTCTTAGCCAATACTAAGGATATTCTTCTAAAGTAATAGAAGAAAATATTCCATCGAAGATATCCTAAGAGCAATTCTCTAGCTCCATAAATCTCAGACTTGTAGTTTATCTAAAACTCCAGCTCCTCGATGATGCATCACCTCTTTCAGCTTCTACTCCATCATCTTTTGTCGTCGACTCTATTAAAGCTCCATACTAACTCTTGCTAATTATACTACTATCTTGAACTTCTTATATAACAACATATATTATGTTTTGTATAAAAACATGTCATTCATCATAAAGGGACCAACAATGTCCTCCTTGGCAGTTTTTGGAAAAAACATTCTTATAACTCTAAACTAGGTTGTTCAAGCATGCAAGCATTGAAAATGGATCAATAAATTGATCATGGTTTAAAGCGTAGCGAAAGTTCACAAACACAACCAGAAATAAAAAGTCCCCAAAATAATCTCCTTTTTGCCACACATTTGGCAAGGAGGCATACATAAACAAAAAAAAACTAGTTCAACACAAAATTAAATGTTCAAACTAAACTTCGAAATTCATAACCTAGAGTGGCTCAAACTTCTTCCTCTACGTCATCTTGCTGAGCTGCCACTTCATATCTTAGAATGACCAAGCTCGCAACCAACTTAGCGCGCCTCTCAGTCAGCTTGGTAATCACTGTACTGATAGCCTTCTTCTCATCCTCTAAAATTTGAATCAGTTGTGCAATGACGACAATATTCATTCTCTGTGATGCTGAGCTAGACCCTTTCTGATGCAGGAGGGCTTTTCACTGCATATGATAAACCGGCGAAACGACGGACAAAGGAGAAAATCCCTGCAGGGAATAAGAAAACCTCTTAGGATTTACTCGTATTCAAAAATAAATAATAAAAGACTGTCTAATAATGACCACAAGCTGGATTATTTATAGCTGTAATTTAATAGAAAACTATAATAATTTAAACGATAACTAGGTAGATAACCATACACTCATCTTTATCACTGATTCCATCTGCATCATTCTCTCCGGCTTGGAAAGAACTCGTCCTCGAGTTCTCATCCTCCCGCAACTCTGACACATTCTCACACACCAAATAATCAATACCAAAAAAAAAATCACAGGCCCACTAGGCCCAATTTTCAAGGCCCACTTACGGCCTACTGGCTGCGAACGACGCGGCTGATCTACTTGATATGTCTCGTCCTCAATCTGCGGTGATGCAGCTGGCTGCCGGCTCCTCTGCAACTCAGATATGCGGCGACGCTCCTCGGTCAACGACTTCGTGCGGTGTCTTTCTGATTTTTTTTGCTGATTTGGTTGCGGTGTCTCTTGATACCTATTGTTGGATTGGAGATTGAGGAGACGATGATGGGAAGAGTCTCAAAGTGAAAGATGGGAGTTTGTGGCTGTTGTTGCGGATGAAGAAAGATACTCTTCTTCCTCTTCTGGTTCCGCTTCCGGATCCTCTTCTTCTCACATCGAACCTGGCCCTGATACCAACTGATGCAGGAGGGATTTTCACTGCATATGATAAACCGGCGGAACGACTGACGAAGGGGAAAATCCCTGCAAGGAATAAGAAAAGGGTTAATTAGAAAAAACCACCCGTAAAATAGGGGTTTTCCAATTCGCCACCCGTAAAATGGCTAATTATCCAGAACCACCCATAAAAATATTTTCTTTCAAAACGCCACCCATAAAATATGAAGTTTTAAATTAGCCACCCAATTAATTTCATATTTAACAAAAAAAAAACAAAATAACTCAAAAAAATTCAAAACTTTGAAAACCTAGCTTTGAAAAGGCACCCTATTTTACGGGTGGTTTTTTGTAATAAACCCTAATCCTTAATTGAATTATGTTTTGTTTTGCCGTCAGTTTTAGTTTCGGTATCAAATGAAAATTAGGGATTTTTCCTTCAAGTTGACATACTTTGATGCGGACAGGTAATTTAAGCTTAGTGGCCTTTTGTGCTATTTGTGTTAAGTTAATTTCGATTTAGGGTTGACAACAAGATGTTGCAAATTTAAATTTTAAAATTTACTAAGCTAGCAAGCGGCAAATAGGATCGAGTCAAGAGAGAGTAAGTTAAGTTACGAGTTCTGCAATTAAACTTTAAAATAGATTGTCTTCAAGAGAGTTTACTACACAAACAACAAGGATTTATGAAACACAAACAATGATCTGTATAATTTGCACACTCATTATAGTAATACACTATTGTCTCGTTCTTTAGTAGATAATTTCGCTAGAGAGGTGTCTATCTAAGTCTATTATTTTCAACTGGTAGATTATCAGATAATGTACCGATACTCAATTAAGTACCACAGACATTTCACCGCTATGTTTCATAATAATGTCAAGTAATCGAGCGTTACACAATGACTACAAATTTGATTCACTGCTAGACTATACTAATTAATAATTACGATCAATTATTATCGAAGAACAAGAACGTCACCCAATCAATTCATGTATAATTTCTCAAACCACGAAAAACAACCATCGGCAACATAACTAGTTTAGTAAATAATTTGCCGTTCTCGCTAAAGATATGACTTACATGAATTTGCTAAGGTATTACGCTACCGTTCTTAATACATTTTCTACTTATGTCTCCATACTATCGACCACTAGGTTTTCTAGTATTCAACAAATACTTCATCAAATAGCACAATAATTCTACCGCTAGACTTCACCACTATAACAACTCAATCAAGCGTTATGCAAAGGTTATCAATTTGATTTCACCGCTAAGTTATACTCCCTTCATCCCATATTCAATGTCCCATTTCTTTTTTGGCATCCCAAAACTACGTTCTTATTTTCTTAAATGACAATCTTTTTACCTTACATTGACATCATATCTCCAATCTATTTATCTCTACCCATTCTCTTTCCTATCTTTTGTTTCTGTCTCATAAAACTTCACTTTCTTAATTTCCATGCTTATAACCAAATAATCCATTGGGTATGAGACAGAGGGAGTATCAAATAATCATCAAACATACAACTTAATCAAAGAACGGCGAATTCACTAAAGAAATTCATGTAAGAATCCTCATGCCAACGCGATAGAGCAAACCCTCAAATTGAAATTGAGTTTAGTTACACAACGAAACGAATTCATGAGTAAGAGATGTCACCAGAGTTGTTGGCGAGAGGACTTCAATCATATGAGAATCTGCTCTCAATTGCTGCAAATCGAAACTTGCGATTCCATTTGATCTGGAGCTAAATTGTTGATCGAACAGATTGGAAGAATGGAAAAGGGGTTAGAGGTTTCTCTCCCCCGATTAGGATTTTCAGAGTTGATAATTATCGCTTCTATCCCTCTCCTTTTATACTCATCTTCACTCCTCGAATTGATGCGTGCTTTGAGATGTGTATGGCTGTCTTAGAATCACAATTCGTCGCTTTGTCATTCGATATTCGTTCCTCAAAATTCTCAAATCGACACGTACATTAAATTTGGCCGGAGACGAATTGCACATAAGGTAAAGAACATATTTGCATGGTATGTGAAGAATTTCATATATAATGTTAAACGTTCGCTCAGAAAATCAGTAGCATGCATACTATAATTATATTTTTAACTTAAAATCATTAGCTTTTTACCAATGGGGTGGTGGCCCATTGGCTGAGGAGTCAGACAAACTCCTCAGACGTCCACTCATATTTATCTAATGAGTTTTGTGTTCATTTAGGTGTCTTTCATTTCTCCCGCATCCATGCATGGAGGTTGTCTATTCTATCCGTCGTCGGCGTGGCAGTTGTCGATTGA
>JAWWMW010110451.1:0-10307 GCA_035048345.1 Echeveria elegans
ATCTATTTACAATCCATTTAAATATCACTTTACTAAATGGTCCATAAATGGTCCATTAAAAAATTCATTTACAATCCATTGTTCTCTTTTCATTTTTTTTTTGCATTCAAATCGTCTTTGTGACACTCGGTGAAACAATGTTGTGATAGCCATTTTGGGCATATATGGTATTAATATATTCAGATAAAAAAATAGATTAAATGGGTTAAATGATCTAGACCATTTAATCCAATTCGTTTAATCCATTTACACTAAATGGATTAAATGATCTAAACCATTTAAAATCCAATCCGTTTAAAATCCATCCATAAACCACCCAATCCACTTATTTGCCACCTCTAGTGCCACTTATCAATCAATGAAGTTAATCCAAAAAAAAAAAATGTTATAGTATGAATTTTAGGCAATTCACTTTTTTATTATTGTGCCACATCTACTAGTTAGCTAGAAGTTGAGTTTCTTGCATTTAGCATTCAAGTATCAAATAAACTTTGATAGTTATCTCATATCTTACTGGTTGGTTTTCGTTAAATTTGTTCTAGCAAAATTTCAATTCGTTAAATTTGTTATGGTGAGATTACATATCGTTTAAGTAACATTACATTTGAAGGTTGATAGGCTTCTGCTACGTCAGTCTCCTTCCCAAGCCTAAGAAATGCCCTGCAAATACTTTTCAATATGCAGCAACACCTTTTTTGGGGGTGGAAAGACTTGAATCCAGTATGCAATAATTTCAAAGCTACACTCTTGATCAATTGCAGCCTACCAGCATAGCTAAGAAGTTTTGCAGACCAACGCTTTACTCTACGAACAATTCTTTCAGTTAACGTCTGACACTTGTTAACTAGTAGTTCTTATTAACTAGCGGAACTTCCAAGTATTTGAACCGGTTCATACTTTTGCAAAATCTAATTCCCCTGGTAAAGTTTTATCCACATCTTCATGGACTGCACCAAAGTATACGCAACATTTTGAGTTATTCACCAACAAACATGTTGAATCAGCGAACAATAGCATATCATCTGCAAAACACAATTTTGTAACGTTCAGTTTCTCGCACTTAGGATGATAATTGAACTCGGGTATTTGCACCAACTTCCGTAAACAAACACAATTTTGTAACGTTCAGTTTCTCGCACTTGAGATGATAATTGAACTCGGGTATTTGCACCAACTTCCGTAAACTATTGAGACACTCAATTACCAGAACAAACAGTATGGAATATTGGATCTCCTTGTCACAAAACCCTCCTAGCTTCCATTGTAAATTCAAAAACCTTTCCTCGTCAAAACAGACTACCACATTAACGCCTGATCAAACGACGTACGCAGGTGGTCAAGGAAGTTTTGCATGAGGGGCAAAGGTGGTCCGGAGACTGCTGTGTCGTTATAGGGGAAAATGGGTGGTTGAGATTCGCGAACCAAACCGCGGCGCAAAGCTGTGGCTAGGCACATTTATCACATCTAAAGAGGCTGCGCTAGCTTATGATAACGTGCAGAGGCGGAGCCATGATTTATAAGTAGGTGTTGCAAATAATACAAAACATGTGAATTTAGGTGAGTTGGTGAATAGGTGTGGCTAATTGCTATAATTCTCCTTGATCTTAGGGATCGAATCTGTTCAAGTGCATAAAATTTTTGTTTTCCTCTTTTTTTACTTGGGCTGGAGCCCAAGTAGATTGGTCCAGCTCCGCCCCTGGTAACGTGGCCTTGAAGGTATACGGCTCGGCCGCGAAGCTATGAGTCTTACGACTTGTGGATCGTTATCCCAATTCATTAGACCCTAAATTTCGTTAATGATATATAGGTAAAATACAAGTTTTTGTCACGAACCACCCTGTAGTCCACTTATTTTATAAATGTATAAAATAGAGGAAATAATTATTATATCTTTTCTGCAAGTTGCAAGTCCAATCTCTATTTGTCATCTGATTCTACGACAATGTGTTGTTTTGCATGTTCGACTTGATTGGTTAATGTAGGTATGTGACGTTGGTGAGGGTCTTGACGACTTGATCCCACTTGCATGTTTGATAGCTTCTTTTCTCTGATGAGGGTCGCGATGACTTGATCCCACTGGAGGCGGAGTGTTGTTTATTAATTTTATGTTCGACATCGCCGAAGGTCTTGATGACTTGATATCACCAAGACGCTGAAGTATTTGAACAACGAGAGTCTGACACTTCTCTTCTGGCAGGCGGTGCTGGATGTGGTGCACTTATTCACTGATAGATGACGAAAGATGTAATTTTGGGCTTTCTTTTTTCATTCTCTGTATTCTTCTGAATTGTTGATTTTGAGTTGACGTCGGTGAGGGTCTTGGTGATTTATTGTTGCTTGGCTTTGAATGGTTGGATTTTTGTGCTTGGCGTCGGAGAAGCTTGATGACTTGATTTCACCTGGACACTGAAGAATTTGAGCGATGAGAGTTTGACACTTCTTCTCTGGCAGGCGGTGCTGGATGTGGCGTACTTGTTGACTGCTTGAGGGCGAAAGATGTAGCACCGGGCTTGCTTCTCTCATCCTCCGGATTCCTCTGAATGTGTTAATTATGAGACTGAAGCTCTCTATTGATAATTGAACTCGGGTATTTGCACCAACTTCCGTAAACTATTGAGACACTCAATTACCAAAACAAACAGTATGGGATATTGGATCTCCTTGTCATGAACCCTCCTAGATTTCATTGTAAATTCAAAAACCTTTCCTCGTCAAATTAACTCATTTAATCCCCACTACACCCACAATACCAAATAAAGTTCTCGTAAAAAAACAGACTACCACAGTAACGCCTGATCAAACGACGTACGCAGGTGGTCAAGGAAGTTTTGCATGAGAGGCAAAGGTGATCTGGAGACTGCTGTGTCGTTATAGTGGAAAATGAGTGGCTGAAATTCGCGAACCCAACCGCGGCGCAAAGCTGTGGTTAGACACATTTATCACATCTAAAGAGGCCGCGGTAGCTTATGATAACGTGCAGAGGCGGAGCCATGATTTATAAGTGTTGCAAATAATAGAAAACATGTGAATTGTAGGTGAGTTGGTGAACAGGTGTGGCTAAGTGCTCTAATTCCTATTGGGTCTAGGGATCGAATCGGTCCAAGTGCATAGTTTTTTTTTGTTTCCCTCTCTTTTTACTTGGGCTGGAGCCCAAGTAGATTGGGTCCAGCTCCTTCCCTAATAACGTGGCCTTGAAGGTATACGGCTCGGCCGCGAAGCTATGAATCGTATGACTTGTGGATCGTTATCCCAATTCATTAGACCCTAAATTTCATTAATGATATATATGTAAAATACAAGTTTTTGTCACGAACCATCCTGTAGTCCAATTATTTTATAAATGTATAAAATAGAGGAAATAATTATTATATCTTTTCTGCAAGTTGCAAGTCCAATCTCTATTTGTCATCTGATTCTACGACAATGTGTTGTTTTGCATGTTCGACTTGATTGGTTAATGTAGGTATGTGACGTTGGTGAGGGTCTTGACGACTTGATCCCACTTGCATGTTAGATAGCTTCTTTTCTCCGGTGAGGGTCGCGATGACTTGATCCCACTGGAGGCAGAGTGTTGTTTGTTGATTTTATGTTCAGCGTCGCTGAAGGTCTTGATGACTTGATATCACCGGGACGCTGAAGGATTTGAGCAGCGAGAGTTTGACACTTCTCTTCTGGTAGACAGTGTTAGATTTGGTGCACTTGTTGACTGATAGATGTCGAAATATGTAATTTAGGGCTTTCTTTTCTAATTCTCTGCATTCTTCTGAATTGTTGATTTTGAGTTGATATCGGTGAGGGTCTTGGTGATTTATTCTTGCTTGGCGTTGAATGGTTTGATTTTTGTGCTTGGCGTTGGAGAAGCTTGATGACTTGATTTCACCTGGACGCTGAAGAATTTGATCGATAAGTATTTGACACTTCTTCTCTGGCAGACGGTGCTGGATGTGGCGCACTTGTTGACTGCTAGATGGCGGAAGATAAAGCGCAGGACTTGCTTCTCTCATTCTCCGGATTCCTCTGAATGTGTTAATTATGAGACTAAAGCTCTCTATTTATAGAGAATTTGATGGGCTTGGTACTGAGCTTCTTCCTACGCTTAAGTGCTAAATTGCCCAATAAGTTGTATTTCGGCCCAAATATTTTCCTTCGACCCGAGTTCTTCTTTATTCTAACGGGCCAACCCAAATTTCATTTAAATAAATTAACTTGAATTTAAATTTTGTATTAATTTAAATTCATTTTCGGCATAAAATTCATTTTTTATCCAAAAATCACACATTGTTATGAAGTCTTTGTTACGAGCCACTCCATTGTAAAGTTAGCATAAAAAATTAGTTGAAGATTTATAAAGACTGACAAATTTGAAAGAAAAAAAGTCTTTTGTTTTTTGTATGCCTTTATATGTTTAGGCCTTTTTAAATATTTTTATCTTATAATTAGTGCAATTTACATTTAAAACTAAATATACACTATATTCGGCTCGGTTGTAAAATAAATTAAAATCGAGAAAACGTAACAAATTCTGAAATAATTCAGGAAAAAAGCATAAAACAACCAACCATTTACTTATATTTTAACAAACGTTTATGCTAAAATATGAAAAAAACAGAAAATTTAAAAAGAAAATATTAAAGGATTTTATATTTTTGTTTCTTGGGTTTTTAATTTTTTAATAATTTTTGTTTTTTTAATTTAATTATTAGCTACGTATGTTTGTTGGTGAACTTTAGTTTCTATGCGTGGTATCCGTAAGTATCAGATTCTGAGTATGATTTTCAATAAAACACAAATGTTACTGGTGACTTTCAAATGATTTTTCTTTAGGCATTTTACTTAACTATATATATATATAACAAAGGGGTGGTTTTAAGCAAGTTCTTGTTTTAAAGCGGGTTCATGAAAAAAATGACAATTATGTAATAGAAACATATATATAAATGTCTGATTGCAACAACTGAAAAGCATGTCAACTACACATTATTGGTCTTGTTCGAGGCTATTCGCTTTATATTCAACTAGGATTTAAAGTTACAGTACAACCTATGCATTATTATTGTGTGGATTGTTTTTATCCGAGTTGCAGTGATGACGAATTCGGAAGCGATGCGGGCGGTTATGCGGGTACAAAGATTGAAGAGGCGTGTATTGCCAATCAAAATTAATCGCGTATACGGAGATGTAGAATTCGGACGGTGGACGGCGAACAGATGGGCTACTTCGGAGATGGTGGCGTGGGAAGTGGTGCTTCAGTTAGATTTTTTATTTTTTATTTAGAGATGCAGGGGCAGTTTGGGTAAGGGAATTCACCACATAACCCGTCAAACCTGTGAAGGGCATTATCGGAAGAAAAAGTGGCCACAGAATTAACCGCTAATTCAAGGCCTCCCACTTTATTAATAGAAAGATATAAATGAATCAACCAGCGCTCCATCTTGAAACTTCTCTAGATAACCCTATAACCCACTTTATCCCCAAGCTAGCAAGCAATTTGTTGTAAGATCCAGAAACTCACTATACTCCTTCACTAAACACTCAAGCTTAGAAATTTCTTGCTCATATTGGTTGTCCTTAATCTCAACTATAAGATGTATAATGGAGAAGAGAACAGAACAACGTCAATAATTAGCGGTAATGTCCCATCTATAGCTACACCTCACATACCAAGAAGGGTGGAGAGCATGATCAGCTTGGTTTTAAGAATGTTGCACTCACAATTCAATGAGTAGAGAAACTCTACGAAGTGTGTTACATCCTATGTTGCACGGACGTTCAAATATGTATGTGTCGTGTTCCGTATCGAACTTAGACTATTTCTTCTTAATATCATAAAATGTTAATAATTTTACTGAATATAGTCTAAATGTGTCGTGTCTTGCACTTTTATAAAAATATCGCACCCTCGTGATGTGTCGCTAATCGTATGAGTTGATTTAGTATGTCATATGGTATACATTCTTCAGTATGTTTATCTATGATTTGATATAGTTTTGAGTTGATTTTATATGTCATGTTCTTATATGCTTCGTGAGGGTTCTTTCTGATTTGATAAACAATGCATCATTCTGACAATTTAGCGTCCAATATTTTGCGTCCAACCCAAAATGAACGCTAACAAACGGTGGACGCGGATGTCATTTGGATGATATTTTTGCATTCAAAAATTTGGTGGAAAATATTAACGTCCGGTTAGCGTCCACGTGGATGCTAATTTATATATTCTTTTTAAACCCTAAACCCTATTCGAACATTTACCGTTCACATGGTCGCTAATAAATTTTAATTTTTAAATAATAGTATTAAATTAACACCAATAAATTTAAGAAAACTACAAATAACATCTACGTCTACATCTCGCAAATTGTATTTAGTGTCCATATTGACGCTAAATGTAATCTGCGTCCAGTTTTTGTGTCCATTTGGTTATATGCATCCATATATAGCGAATTTGCGTTTTTCTTGTAGTGAAAGTTTTCGTTTGTTTTCTGATGAAAGTATGTGATGTGATTTTGCTATGCCTTTTTCATGAATTTGCTGTGCAGCGTACAAAATTGAGATTTTATTATTTGGAAGAGAAACTATTACAAGATGACTCACTTACACCTTAATTTTACTTACTCTTTCTAAACTCAAGTGTCTAAACAACTCTACTACACCCTATTTATACTAATGTACATACTCAGTGTATGATAAAGATTAATTTGATCTAATGACTACAATTACTCAATCTTGAGGATTCTACTAAAATATCTCCTAACTAGTCTCTTCCACAAGTTTCTAGATTTATCCATAAAATTCTTCCTCTTCTTGTAGTTTTTTCATGGACCTAAGCTTGTTCTATTTTCTCCTTAATTGATTAGCCCAATTTAGGCATTGGTAACTCCATAGCGCATTTGCTTGTGAAGTTCGATAAATTATGCGAAAGGGGAGGAGTTGAAGCTCAAATTGGTTGCAACCAGTAACACTATTAGTATACAGCTTCTCTTTGTTCACACTCTTTTTGTAAACGCTGGTGTTATATTGTATGTCTTTGGGCAACTTGATGGAAATGCCCTCCTATGTAAGCTCGTCCTGTTTACTGTGGTGATGTTATATGAGAGGCTAGCTTGTCTCTCGCTGACTAATGACCTCACGATCCTGTTCCTTATGCAATGTGCGTCTTTGGTTGTCTCATTGCTGAATGTGATAATGGTCTTGTATGAACAAGAATGTAATGTGTATGTCGTTCACTCTCCACACTTCTTCATGCAAAAGAAAAAAAGTCGAATGCATATAAGAACGTTTGTAATCAAGTTGATGCCTTGAAAATTGAACCCGAAACTACCAGAATGAGGGTTGAAGATTACGAGGCAAGATTGTGTGCAGTATTAGAAACGGTAAGGGTTGATTAATCAACTAGTGCAGAAAAGGGTATGGGACTAGCTTTATCAATGTTACAAGTTGCTGAAATAAGTTAGAGTGGGGACCATTTAATCCAATCAAGTTTTAGGTGTTGTTTAGACCGGTCTGAGTTGGAATTGTAATTATCAAATAATAAAATGAAGTGAATTATTTGAACTTTAAAATTATTTGAAATTTTAATTAATAATGGATTTATGTAATAAAAAATAATATTATGTATTATAATTTGAAATAACAAAGCAAGTTTTATGTATTTTATTTGAAAAATAATAAAAAATTAACCATAAAAAATAATGAAATATCATTGCGTCCTATCTTCCCTAAGCGACAGATGAATTGTGAATCAAAAGTCAGAGGTAACATGTTACAATTCTTATACACATCAACCCAGAGCATTGTATTATTTTTATACGACCCACTTATTTCGTATACCATGAATAGAATGCAACAAAATGTTTTTTGTAACGAAATAATATTTGCATCGCCATCGGATGCGACACTGTCAAAGTAAAAATGTCACAATAAATCGACGCCACGCGACAAACGAGACAAGGCCTTCGAGACACATGTTTTGTAACATTAGTATCACGCAACATATATCGATCGAAAGCGATATTTTATGCGCGTCTCTACAATGACAAAATGGTGTAGTGGTTGCAAAGTGTTGTCATGAAGAAAGGGTATGATCTATCGATTTATGCATGTGGACGGGAGGGTCCTCTGCATAACAGTCGCTTCAAATTGAAAGTCACATTTAATGGTCAAACATATGAAAGTCCGAATTTTTTCGCCACATTGAAGGAATCTGAACATGCAGCTGCGAAAGTTGCTTTGTTGTCACTAGTACCAGCCGAATCTCAATATGTCATCTCAGTAAGTAATTGATTTATTCGACTTACTATCTTTCAGCGACTCATTTGATATGCTCAAAATGTAAAGTTAACAATTTTCGTTCACATAACAGGATAAAAAAATCTTCAAAAATATGTTACAAGAGTCAACTCGAGAAATCTGGATTGAAGATCCCAATTTACAATACAACTGACTCGAGTTAAAGTCATATACCGACTTTTGTATCAAGTGTGGTAATAGATGGTGAAACATTTTACGGACAAGAAGCAAAAACAAAGAAGGCTTTTTAGAGTTGAATGGTGCAGAAGTTGCTTTGCTTGTCTTAGGCAACGTAAGTAACCAAAAGATATAACATTGTAAAAACTTTGCTGCCTCTTTCGTTCATGATATTTCTTTATAGGTTCAAATTTTGCAGTTTATCGATGGAGTATTGATCTAAATGTTGTAACATTTGCATGTATTAAGCAGCGCAAGTAACCAAAAGACATAACATTGTAAAAAAAATTGCTTGTCATAGACTCCGATTCCAGTGAGAACTTAAATTAATGTGAGAATAAGTGAACTTTTATGTACATAAAAATTGTAATGAACACAAAATTATTTATGTTTATGAATTATGATGAACATATGACGTATTATGTTTATTTCAACTTGTTAGATTAACTTAGAAGACGTAATTGTTAATGAATATAAGAGTTTTCACGCTTTCGCGTTAATTTGAATTCTTATTTGATCCAAATTCTAACAACATATATTACATAATAATACTTAATATTTACAAAACCAACTATTTTTTATTTTGTTCATATGGGAGGTTTGATCCTGTTATCTTTCAATGTATTCATTTGATATGATCAAAATATAAAGTTAACATTTTCCGTCCACATGATATGATAAAACAATACAACTGTCTCGGGTGAAAGTCACACACCGACTTTTGTATCGAGTGTGGTCGTAGATGTTGAAACTTTTTGCTGGCAAGAATCAAAAACAAAGAAGCTTGTAGAGATGAATGTTTCGTCAGTTGCTTTTGCTTGTCTTAGGCAACATAAGTAACCAAAAGATATAACATTGTAGAAACTCTACTGCTTCTTTCATTCTTGATATTCCTTTATAGGTTCAGAGTTTGCAGTTTATCGATGGAGTATTGATGAATGCAAAGTTAACATTTTTCGTCCACAAGGCAGGATAAAATAGTACAACTGGCTCGGGTGAAAGTCACACGCCGACTTTTGTATCGAGAGTGATAGTAGATGGTGAAACCTTTTATGGGCATGAATCAAAAACAAAGAAGCTTGTAAAGATGAATGTTGCGGAAGTTGCTTTTGCTTGTCTTAGGCAATGTAAGTAACCAAAAGATGTAACATTGTAGAAATTTTTTCATTCTTGATATTCCTGTATAGGTTCAGATTTTGCAGTTTATTGATGGAGTATTGATCTAGATGTTGTAACTTTTACTTGTCTTAGGCAGCGTAAGTAACCAAAAGACATAGCACTACAGAAGTTTTTGCATGTCATAGACTCCGATACCGGTGAGAACTTAAATTAATATGAAAATGTGTGAAATTTTATATATGTGCATTATAATTTATATCTTTATGTTCATTTTTAAATTGTAATGAACAAAAAATTGTTTATTTTCATGAATTAAGATGAACATATGACACATTATGTTTATTCAACTTGTTAGATGAACTTAGAAAACATAATTATTAAGGAATATAAGAGTTTTTACGTTCTCACGTTAATTTGAATTCTTATTTGATTCAAATTCTAATAGCATAATAATACATAATATTTACACAACCATCAACTGATGTACAATGGATGGAATAAATTCTACGCATGTTGATCCTGGTGGCTCTGGAGAGGGTCCATGGGCTTGGATTAATAAAAAAGCGTGTGCCTTTTTTCCAAGTTTTGCATCAGGTTTTGCCGTTTACGCCTCATCCACGGTAAGTATGAAGTTGCACATTGACACACGTATTTTTAACCCTTTATAGTTGTCGAAATATAAGTTTTAGGGGTCAAGTTGTAGTCAAACAAATTTATAACTC
>JAWWMW010110472.1:0-10304 GCA_035048345.1 Echeveria elegans
TTGAGTCAGCTGGTTCCGCCTGAATTGTGGCTTGTCGAGCTGAAGTTGACTCAGACCACAGTGTAGAATAGATTAGATATCAATTCTTGCACTGTTAATTCCCTGAGAACTCTTTATACTCTCATTGCATTTTTTTCTTGCTATTTTTCTTGCAAGGGAAAATGGCCGCCAAAATGGAAGTAAATAAATTCGATGGCAAAGGAGACTTTGGAGTTTGGAAGTTGAAGCTGAGAGGGCTGCTCTCCTATCATCAGGTCCTCATAAGCTTGGAAGAGGACCTGACCAAATGGACTGATGAACAACAAAAGCGCAAAGCGCAAATCAGGTCAGATGCTTACTACCTAATTATATTAAGTCTTAGTGACAATGTAATTAGGAAAGTTAGTAAGACTAAGGACCCCATAGAGTTATGGAACAAATTAGAATCCTTGTATGGTAATATTTTAGCTCCAAATCTTGCTTACCTTAAGTCTAGTTTATATGCCTTTAAGCTAGACACTACTAAGACTGTTGATGACAACTTGGATGATTTTCTGAAACTGATTGAATTGCTAGACAGTACTGAGCATGCTGTAGATGAAACTAGTCAAGTGATGATTTTGATGAATGCCTTACCTGATAGTTTTCTTGTTGTAAAGAATGCTTTTCAGTACTCAGGAACTGTGCCTTCTCTTGATTTGTTTTGTACAACACTTAGAACTAGAGAAAATGAGATAAAACAGTCCAAGTCTAAGTCTGGTAGTAGTCTTTATATTAAACATAAAGGTAAGAATAAGAATAAGAAAGACAACAAAGCTGAAGCTAAAGATAGGCAACCAGGAAATAGAGTAGACCAGGAGAATAAAACAGGTCCAGAAAAAAGGAAATGTTTCTTCTGTAAAAAGACTGGTCATCTGAAAAAGGATTGTTATAAGTGGTTAAATAAAAATAAAGACAAGGTAGAAAACAATCTGGTTGCTGTGAAAAATGCTGATGCTTGTGATGTGCTAAATGTTACTGATAGGAAGCTGTCTAATGAATGGGTTCTTGATTCTGGTTGTTCTTATCACATGTGCCCTCATGTTTCTTGGTTTCATGACTTAGTTAGTGATAATCAAGAAAGAGTATTCATGGGAGATGATAATGTATGTTCTGTTAAGGGAAAAGGGAAAGTAAATCTTAGGCTTAGTTCTGGTAGGAATATTACTTTAACTGAAGTAAGATACATTCCTAACCTTAAGAGAAACTTAATTTCCCTAGGTTCATTAGATGACATTGGCTGTTCTAGTGTGATTAAGGACAGTAAATTGCATGTTTATAGAAATGGTAAGCCACTACTATCTGGAACAAAAGTAAATGGTTTATATATTCTGGATGGTAGTTATTGTAATAGTGTGACCCATGCTCTGCCTGCTGTGCATTCTGATGATAATGCTGCATATAGTTGGCACTTGAGACTAGGACACATTAGTTCTCAAGGCCTGGGAATTTTATGTAAGCATGGAATTATAAATGAGTTGCATGACATCCAACTGCCATTCTGTGAAATTTGCATACTAGCTAAGAAACATAGGCATAGCTTTGGGACTGGTCTGCATACTTCTAAGAGCATTTTAGATTACCTCCATGCTGATTTATGGGGTCCAGAATCCTATGAATCACATGGAGGGAATAAGTATTTTTTATCCATAGTAGATGATTTTTCTAGGGTGGTTTGGACATTTCTGTTGAAGTCGAAGGATGATACATCTAAAAAGTTTAAGGACTGGCAGATTTTAATTGAGAACCAAACTGATAAGAAGATTAAAGCACTTAGGACAGATAATGGTCTGGAATTTTGTAATGCCTTGTTTGATAATTTGTGCTCTGTCTCTGGTATTTTAAGGCATAAGTCAGTAAGATTCACCCCTCAACAATGGTGTGGCTGAGAGAATGAATAGGACATTATTAGAGAAGGTTAGAGCCTTATTATTTACATCAGGGTTACCTAAGGGATTTTGGGGGGAAGCCTTAGCTACTGCTACTTATTTAGTAAATAGGAGCCCCAATAGAGCCTTAGAATTCAAATCACCTTTAGAAGTCTGGTACTCTAGAAAACCAAATCTAAGTAATCTTAGAATATTTGGGTGTAGTGCCTATGCTCATAACAGGGAAGGAAAATTAGACCCCAGGGCTGTTAAATGCATTTTTATAGGATATGCTACTCAGGATGGGACTAAGGGATATAGGCTGTGGGATTTTAACAGTAGAGGAATTAAGATCATTGTTAGTAGGGATGTTACCTTTAATGAAAAAGAATTCCCTTATAGGAAAATAATAAATAGCCCTACTGGTAACACAGAAACCTTAGACCCTGAGAATGACCCTGGCAGTATAGGAATTCACCTTGAGCCTCAGCCTAACCCTGATGAGCTAGAACCTGAGATACAGCCTGATAACCTTGGTTTAAATGACCATGTACCTGTAAATGTTGAGGATCAAGGGGAGCAGACTGAGATGACACCTCAGGAAGAAGTTCCTCATGGTTCTCAACAACTAGATGTGTCAACCAGCCAAACCTTAGAAAATTATCAGCTTGCTAGGGATAGAGATAGGAGGGAACCTAGACCTAACCCTAGGTTTTCATCCTTTGCTGAGTTAGTTTTTACTGCTCTAGTTGCCTCTAAAGAAGTGAACCACCCTGAACCATCAAGTTATAATGAGGCAGTCAACTCGAAAGACAGTACGAAATGGATACAAGCCATGGATGAGGAGATAGAATCCCTTAGTACTAATAGGACCTGGGTCTTAGTGCCTAAACCTAGTCAGAAACTAGTGTCCTGTAAATGGCTATATAAAATAAAGGAAGGAGTAAATGAAAGTGATCCTCCTAGGTATAAGGCTAGATTAGTTGCTAAAGGATTTACTCAAAAAGAAGGTGTAGACTACACTGAAATTTTTTCCCATGTGGTAAAATTTAAAACCATCAGGATAATGCTCTCTATTGCTGCTTGTTCTGATTTAGAAATAGAGCAATTAGATGTTAAGACTGCCTTTTTGCATAGTGACTTAAATGAGACTATTTACATGAATCAGCCTGAGGGATATATAGATTCTAAATTTCCTAATCATGTCTGTTTGTTAAAGAAATCTCTGTATGGTCTGAAGCAAAGTCCTAGGCAGTGGTATCTAAAATTTGATTCTTATGTGTTGAAACTGGGTTTTAAGAGAAGTGAATATGATGCTTGCTTTTATTTTCACAAGATAGATGAATGTGCTGTTTATATGCTGCTATATGTGGATGATATTCTCTTGATCAGTAAGTCCATGAGTGTTATAACTAAGTTAAAGAAAATGTTAAGTAAGGTTTTTGACATGAAAGACTTAGGGCAAGCTAGGAAAATTTTAGGCATGGTAATTGAAAGGAATAGGAAGAATTTGCAGTTGAAGGTTCATCAAAGGGGATATTTGGAAAAAGTGGTAAGTAAGTTTGGAGAGCTTACTAACAAGGTAATACCTGTCCCTTTGGCTTCTCATTTCGTGTTAGATAAAACTCAGTGCCCTATTTCTAGGAATGATCTTGCCAAGATGAATGATATTCCCTATGCTAATGCTTTAGGATCTTTAATGTATGCAATGATTAGTACTAGGCCTGACTTGTGTTTTGCCATGTCTTTACTGAGTAGATTTATGTCTAACCCAGGGTATGAGCATTGGTTAGCACTGAAACATGTTTTGGCTTATGTTAAAAATACTTTGCATATAGGACTTAGTTATGGAAAAAGGATGAATAGCACTGATCTTGTTGGGTATGTTGATGCTGACTTTGCTGGTGATAGGGATAATAGGAAGTCAACTACTGCTTATTTCTTTACAGTAGGAAATAACCTGGTAACCTGGAAATCTCAGTTGCAACACTTAGTTACATTATCAAGCACTGAGTCTGAGTATGTAGCTATTAGTGAATCTGCTAAAGAGTGCATTTGGATAAGTGGCTTCTTGCATGAGATAGGTATTATATTTAATGTGCCTGTTATTTTTACCGACAGTCAGTCTGCATTATTACTGAGCAAGAATCCTGTTTATCATGAACGTTCTAAACATATTGCAGTAAAATTTCATTTTATCCGTGAATTGATTGCTAGTGGAACTGTTAAACTGTGTAAAGTTGATACTGAACTGAACCCTGCTGATATGGGAACTAAGATTGTTTCTAACCATAAGTTCAAGCTCTGCTTGGACTTGCTCCATGTGGAGTGATCTTTTGTGCAGGTACTGAGCAATGACACATGACCTAATTCTCACTATCTGGTATTGAAGAAAGAGTTTTGAGGATGCATGCAGGAGGTTCAGCTCCCATAACCTGAATTAAGGGGAGATTTGAAGGTAATTCAGGTTATGAGCCTAAGGATCGACCCAGTTCCAGGAAGCCCATGCCTAGGTGAATCTAAGTCGTTGGATAAAGTTGGAGATCAAAGGCTGGTGAAGATGATATTTAAGCTCGCAAAGGTTAGGGCTTCAGAGATAATCGTCATTCCAGATCTGAAAAGCAGAGTTCAATCAGAGAGAGTCTTGAAGCGTGGTTCTTGATCTTCATCAGAGAGATTCTTCAGCGATTTCTTTAGAGAGTTAGTGGTCAGCCTGTTGTTGTAATAGTCTTGGTCTGTTTGAGTGAGGGTGTTTCATTCACAGGATTCTCAGATCTGACTTGATCTGAGAAGTGTTGGTGCCTTGCTTCTTTCTGAGTTGTAAAGTAGCGGATAGGTGTGTGTGTGTGTGAAGGTGTTCCTCGACTCAAGGAAGGACCAGGAGGCTGTATCAGTTCAGATCGATAGTGAGATTGGGGCTTGGAAAGCTCACCGTGGAATACGACGACGAAACTCTAACGAGTTTCTAAGGAACCACGTAAAATCCGGTGTGTTTGTTTCTTTCTTTACTTGCTTTCATATTCTGTTCTTGTTAAGTTTATTATCAGATTAATTGTAGGCATAGATTCTTGAATTAGGTTCATGCTTGATTGTCTGATAGTGAACCCTAAGAGATGGAACTGAATTTAGGCACAGTTTATCAATCTTGAAGTACTGATATTCTTAGCTAGGCGTAATTCTGCTAAATATTAGTATATGTAATCAAGATTAATTCTATACAATTGTCTAGGTAGATAGACTACAATAATATATATAATACAACATTTAATATGAACACTTGGATATCAGAACAAACTAAAAATAATCGTCAAGTACACTATCAGTTCGAATCTACTTGTTTTGTAATAGGATCAAAAGATGACGTTACCGTAAATTTTTTTTTTTTTTTTTTTTTTGCAATTGTCCTTAGTTTCAAATGGTTGTGTAGTCTCTTGGCAGTATCAGATCCTATTCCAATCGGAAAAAATGTCATTTAAATCATGAACTTGCTAAATTCGGACATTTAAATCCTCAACTTCAAAAAGTTCATTTAAATCCTCAACTTTTGTTGACTCTCATTTTAAATCATCAACTTATGTTTAGTCGGCCATTATAGGCATGTTGTTCGGATTTTCGTTAGCAATTTTCGTTACAAAACAAAAAAAACATAAAAAAACATAAAAAAAACTTATAAAAATTCAAAACTTCATTAAATAAATAAGTAAAATCCACTCATTTAGTGTCATTTTTATAAACAAAATTATGCCTCAAGAATAGTTTTGTATAAATTTAATTTGATATTTCAAATCTATGCAAAAATATAGCAAAAATATTGAATACTCCCTCCGTCCGCTTTTGATCTTCCTTTCTGAGTTGATGGCACGATAATTAAGGAATAATGAGAGTGTGAGAGTAAAAATAAGATAAAAGTAAGTAAGAGAAAGATAAAGTATGAAAGAGAGTGTATTGTGAGAGTAAATTAATTATCATAAAAGGAAATAGGAAGAACTTTAGGGGACATCCAAATAGAAAAGTAGGAAGAACAAACGAGGACAGAGTAATAAATTTAATTATCAAATTAAATTGAATCGATATGGGTTTCAATTGAACCACACTCACCAAGCATTCATCAAATCAGGCCAAGACACTAGTTTCACCAAATTGCCAACAAGTACGATGAACCCAACAATTCCACAAGGCCCAACCCTTTTGGGACACAATGACTTCTAGCTCTAACTTTACTCAATGTACAAACAAAGTGGAAGCATTTTGTGATTAAACAATTAGAAATCTTTGTTTAGAGATGTAATGCAGAAAAGTCAGCGCCTTCTCTCTCACATTGCTCAACGTGATGACTGCTGCGGCAAGTGGCAACCAAGTACCAAACTACTAGCCGAAGCTTGCGGAGGGTCTTCGCTTCGCTTCACATGAATACCTTAATATCCGATGCAGTGCCACTTTTTCAAGATCTAAGGGGCAAAAGATATTGTGGCAAATACTGAGTTTGTACCACTTATCAAGTTTGTACCCATTGTTTTCTTGTTCTTCGTATTTATATCATCTCAAACTCGATAATTTGAGATTTTCAAAACTAGAGGAACTTTTGATTAGTTATAACCAGCGGGTGAGGCGATCTGAGGTCATGCCGAAACTTAGAATGCCTCACATCGGTCCATACGTTTTTAGTCTCCTACTTTTTGGTATCTTAGTCCTTTTGGACTATGGAAGAAACATCAAATGCCCGCTAGGCCAATCCGGTTTTTCATGTTTATTTTTATTGTCAGAGTCAGGATCAGCGCTGCCGAAGCCTGCGTCTGAGCCAGAACTGCCTAAGTTTGCGTCAGCGCCGGAACAGGTTAAATTTGTGCCAGAACAAGAAAAGTTACCATTTGCATTGAGGGAAACAAATGGAAGTTGTGACTTGTTCACTGGGAAATGGGTTTGGGATAATGTAACGCACCCATTGTACAACGAGGACGAGTGTCCGTATATCGACTCGCAGCTTTCCTGCCTTGCGAATGGTAGACCGGAGAAGTCGTATCAGTTTTGGAGATGGCAGCCGGATGGATGTGATATTCCCAGGTAACAAAATAACTTATGTTCGCTTGTCGATAAAACAGTACCATCAGTAGAATTTTCTTGCACAAGGGGGACCTTGTTAATTTGCATCTGCTTTGGATTTTGTAGATTTAACGCCACATTAGTGTTAGAAAGTCTTCGAGGAAAGAAAATGATGTTTGTGGGTGATTCTTTGAACCGTGGCCAATTTTACTCGATGGTCTGCCTAGTCCACTCGGTCGTCCCTGAGAGCGAAAAATCACTGGTTCACCATGATTCCTTTATCACATTCCATGCCAATGTAAAGTTCGAATAGTGTCAGATGCAGATTTTGAAGACACACACCCAAAAATGATTGTGTTACTAATTTTCTCCTTTTGCGCAGAATTTCAACGCAACAATAGAATTCTACTGGAGTCCATTCCTTCTTGAATCAAACTGCGACAATGTATCTATCCACAAGATTGTGAATAACACCGTGAGAATAAATTCCATACAAAAACATAGCGTGCATTGGAACGGAGCGGATGTAATGACCTTCAACACATACGCGTGGTGGCTATGGAGGTTGAGAATAATGTAAGTGCACCTCAAGATTCAAGAGTTCTAATTCAGTTCTGCGGATTAAAGTATTTAGAATTTCTAATCACGGGTAGGATATTTTGCAGGAACGGGTCATTCGAAGACGAACCACAACATTATATGAATATCAGTTCGGACGAAGGCTACGGCTTGGCAATCAAGAGTATGCTCCAATGGGTTAAGGAAACTATAGACCCCAAGAAATCTCGGGTATTTTTCACTTGCATGCCTCCTGGTCATTCAAGGTAATTACATTAATGTCGGCTAATAAGAATTCGTCTTCTGACAATCTCAACGCATTTTCCTCATTTTGAGAACTTTTTTTCTCAGGAGTTACGAATGGGGAGGGCAGCAAGGAGGCAACTGTTATAATGAAACGACGCTCATTGAAGACAAACATTATTGGGGATCAGATTTGAGGCAGGGTATGCTGCAAGCGATCAGAGATGAATTTGCTAAGTTTGAGTATCCCATGACCTTGTTGAATATAACACAACTTTCCGCCTACCGAAAAGACGCGCATGTATCAATTTACAAGAAGCACTGGACTCCGATAAATCCCCAGCAGATAAAGAATCCAGTAAGCTATGCTGACTGTAATCACTATTGCTTGCCAGGGTTGCAAGATACTTGGAATGAGTTGCTTTTTGCCAAGCTATTCTACCCTTGAAAATCATCAGTTATCAGAATGTAAACGTCTTCAGGGAACCGTAACTTGTCGTCATCAGGGTTAATGTAGTTTGACAGTGACTAAAATAAGGTTCCTGGAGTTTGAGATTTGTTAGTTATATATAAACAAAGACTCGATTTATGTGATTTTCCGCAAAATTTTTATCAAATAAAATTGTTCCTATTCGATTTCCCAACGCATTTGCTAAAAGGAAATCGCTAACATTTCCCAAACTTTTTGAGCGATGAATAGTTTCTGTATGACACAGACGAAAGTACGAAGTATAATGAGTTGGAAGCGGAATATCATATTTTGTTTCAACATTCACTGTGCAATATTTGGTATACCTTTCAATGTATAATTTTTGGTATCAATGTCCCGCTTTTTTAGTTCGCAACTAAGGGACAGATTCGAGCAGCACGTCCATATGAAATTATATATATCAGATTTGCAGGGTCAGATAAGAAATTCCAGTCCAACCTGTCGTTAAAGTACCAAGTATCCTGGAGCTAACGTGAATACCTTAATCTCAACATGAATGCTGCACTACTGAGATTTCTTAGCAAAAGAAATAATTTTCTTTCAAATATATTAACTTAAACAATTTCAGCATTTAGAAATTTCAGAAAGTTTCGGAGTAGTGATATGGAGTGGGAAAGTAAGTTTATGCCCAGTTTCCATTCTTTTTCTTTTAAAAAAAAAGGCTCAAATCGGACCTTATTTGTTTAGTTTCCTGCTTTTTGGTAGCTGAGTCCTGGTTTAATATGGAAGAGACTTCCAATATCTGCGTGTGGTGTCAGAACAAGAACCGAAACAAAGCAAAACTTGGTCAGGGCACGGAATGTTACCAATTGCGTCGAGGGAAACAAATGGAAGTTGTGACTTGATCAGCGTAAAATGGGTTTATGGACAATGTGACGCATCCGTTGTAGGAGGAAGACTGTCCGTATGTCGACTCACAACTTTCGTTCCATGCTAATGGCAGGACAGATATGTGATCTTCCCAGGTAAAAGAAGACGAAAAAACTTGCCTTGAGATTTCTAAAAGATTTTTTTTTACAAATTTCTTTTCTTTCCCAACTGACAAAGTACGCGCATGGGGCGGATTTTGTAGCTTTAATGCCACCAACTATGGTCATGGAAAATACTAGAGGAAAGAAGATGATGTTTGTAGGTGATTCGCTAAATAGCAGCCAGTTCTTCTCTATGATTAGGCGAAAAATCTCTCGAGCAATATGATTCTCTGGTCACATTCCAAGCTAAAGTAATGTACAATTAGTCTTTTTAGATACAAACATATATATATAAATGACTGTGTTACTAACGAGTAGGGGAGAGCAAACGGAGTTTCCCGTTTTCTCGATCAGAAAAATAATTTTTCGTTTCCCGTTAATTTTTTACCATTTCCCGTGCAAAACGGGTAAAAACGAGAAATTTCTCTTTTTTCCCTTTTTCCTGTTTTTCTATTTATAATACATATTTTATTTTATTTATTTTCATTCATATTTTATTACGCATACATAAAACAAGAGAAAAATAAGACATTTTATGACATTAGCAAATAACAAATAATATTAACATCTCTAATTCATATAACAGCCATTGATTTTAATACTAATTTGTTTAATAAAATTTAAAATATAAATAATTAAATATAAAATAAATATATATACGGGAAAACGGAAAATTTCCATTTTTGAAAACTTTTACCGTTTCCCTTTTTTCCCGTTTTACCGATGGAAAATTTTCCGTTTTCCCATTTTTTTCGGTAAAACGGTAAAACGGGCGGGAAATAAAAATGGGAAAATGGGAAATTCCCGTAATATGCTCTCCCCTACTAACGAGCACCTTTCTGTGAAAATATCCAGAACTAAAACGTCACGATAGAATATATTATTTAATGACGGAGCTTTTCCGTTCGACACTTGGGCCTTTTGGTCCATCTAACTCATATGGAGTTTTATGTTTCTTAGGATCTGTTTGGTTGCAAGGAAAAAGAAGAGGAAAGGAAAATTTTGAGTGAAAATGAAATTATGTGTTTGGTTGTTAGGAAAAAATGCAAAAAATAGGCAAATTGAGATCAAATTTTCCTTACAACTTTCTCATGAGAAAATCGTTTTTCTTTAAAT